>JAJOHK020000493.1:0-24880 GCA_022457215.2 Leucocoprinus gongylophorus | reverse complement strand
AATGTAAGGCACCAAGTTCACTGGCCTGGATTGCTAACCCTATTAATTCATTTAGTTGGGGTGAATCCGCCGGAGCAATTTCAGTCTCCCTTCATTTGATCACCAACAACGGTAACACAGAAGGCCTCTTTCGCGGTGCCATCATGGAATCCGGTGCCCCTGTCCCTGTCGGTGATATTGAAAATGGTCAAATCTATTACGATCAGATTGTCAGGGACACTGGATGCTCTGGATCCACCGATACGCTGCAGTGCTTGCGCGAGGTGGATTACAGCACGTTGAAAGCCGCTATTGACGCTACCCCTAGCATCTTTGCCTTCCAGGTGTGTATTTACTTTGGAGCTGAAGTAGCAATAAAAATCTCAAGTTGATAATGATGACTAGGCGCTGCATCAGGCTTGGTTACCTAGAGCTGATGGTGTTTTTCTGACTGATCACCCTCAGCGGCTCGTACAGAGTGGAAAAGTCGCGAATGTCCCTTACATTACTGGTCAGTTGAAGTTTGAGTGCACTCACTTTTCAGATATACTGACGACTATTAGGCAATTGTGACGACGAAGGAACACTTTTTTCCCTCTCTACGCTCAACCTGACGTGAGTATAATCCTCAAATTTCTCAACACAAAAATTGAAGTTCAATTCATATAGGACTGAAGCACAAATCGCAGATTATGTCCAGAATGTACTTGTTCCTGGTGTCAACGATGATCAAATGAGGCGGCTTTCCGCATTATACCCTGCAGACATCAAGGTAGGCTCGCCATTCGACACAGGGCTCTTGAACGATATCACCCCTCAATTCAAACGTATTGCTGCTGTACAAGGAGACGGTGTTCTCCAAGCTCCAAGACGTTTTCTCTTGAACAATACATCGGGAAAACAAAATACCTGGATTTTCTGTAAGTGGTCTTTTTGGAGTCGGGGGAATAGCAAATTGATGGATGTGATGTAGTGAGCAAACGCTTTATAGAGATACCCCTGCTCGGTTCGGTCAGCATATTTGACACTTGCATATAAAAAACAAATAACGAACATATCTTCGCATTAACCTAGTTACACGCAACCGACCTCCTGAACTCATTCTTCATCGGTCAAGAACTGAGAGACTACGTAATCCGTTTCACAAACAAACTGGATCCTAATGGAGGTCTCTTTGATTTCAATTGGCCAAAGTATACAACAAATAGCCCGAAGCAACTCATCTTCCTGGATGGGTTGATCCCTCAAGTGATCGGAGAAGATACTTATCGGCAAGAACAAATGGATTTTTTGACCGAGTTGACGCTGGCTGTGCCTATTTGAGAGCTCTGCAGGATTGGTAGCCGTGTGATTTCAACAGAATCCATAGCCAATAAATTGACGATTGGATTATCGTGATGCGACCAAGATTTCAAAAGTGAGAGACAAGGACTGAGCAATCAGAAAACTGAGCATGTTTTCATATAGCTACAATATACCAGGCATGGCGATAGAGGTGTTGGAGCAAAATATCGCTGCACTTGTCAAATTGCTGGTAGCTACAGCCGTGTGGTTACCTAAATAGGGATAGTTTATGTACACAAGGTTGGACGTTAAATTATAGCCGAGCTTGATTAGAGAAGCAGCCAGTTGTCCACCCCAACGCTAGAAAATTTTCCCTCAGAAGTCAGTTTCAATCATTGAGCATTTTTGTAAAGAGCCCGGCTCTATATGAACAGCTCTAGCTGGCCTGACGACTACTGTGTTACGAATTTTGGTGCATTCTCGGGTTTACACAATAGTTGCAATAGTGTACATGGACTAGATAATATAATATACAAGTAGCTAGTTGAAGACCATGTACCTTAGACTAGATCTAGTTTCGCCTACATCTTTAGAGATTTCATAGCATAAAATCTAGTCTACCAAACTGTAACGAGAGTAGATTACAAAGATTGATAGCGAGTGATAGAACAGAATGACAGTCAAGAACTAGACTTAGTTAGAACCTGAAGTCCAATGCAAAAAAGTTGGACTCCAGTACACAAAGTAGACGAAATATATACAAGAGGATGAAAGAAAATTTACAGTAAAGAAAATTTTCTCACACAACAACATACCATTGATCGAATCCGCTCGCATATACTAACTACAACAGTAGGTCCAAGCAAGCCCAGGCCGACAACGGAGACATATTACACTTCAACAAACTGTTCAAAACACACTATGTATGTTATAAAATCCTACTGTCTGGTGGTAAGATATATTAGTGATCAGACTGAGACCGAGGCACTATTGCTGCCCTAAACGATGTCTCATGTGACCTGTGCCTTTGTCCCTTGAGTCTCTTTTTTTGGGTCAACAATTTATTACATGGTGTTAGGGCAACTGGGCAAAGTTCATAAAATCCTAAGTCACATTGTCCATGATGACTGAATATCCAAGGAAATCCTAAGAGAACAGGATGGAGTTTTCTAGAGGTGACAGCTACTTTAAGTACATAAGAGTCTATTCTGATCAAGCAGAATATCAGGTGGAACATTTGGTAACCTATAGAGCTGTATGGTCAGAAACTTCAATGTAGTAACTTTAAATGTTGCTGGATAGTAGAAGCTTATTGGTTAGCGGCTGAGAAAAGAGGGTCAATGATTAGAAGAGGGCACATGGGAGTTTGCAGTGTTATAATGAGGGTAAGTAAGGTCCAATAGTATTACAGTAGAGTTGTCAGAGTTATAAATGATGGACTTTATTTTATTTTATTTCTCTTTTATTTTTATATTTTATTTCCATTTATTTTCTTTTAGACTTCATTTCTATTTTCTTTATTTTGGACTTATAAAGAAGGTTTTAGAATAACTGATGTCATACAATATAGTAACAACATGTTAGTCTTATGGAAAGTATATATAGACTTTAGTATTGTAGTATGTGTACATGTCATATCCCAAACTCCAAAACATGTCTGAGACATGTCTGACTTCAATATGACATCAAATCCCCACAGTTATTTGGTGTTATTTGTACCCAAAACTCCATTAGAGGGTTGGTACTTTATAATTCTCAACTAACAGTTATTGCAATCATTAGTCACCTTTAATTTAGAAGCTAGACCCCAGGTATAAAGAGAAGCTAGCTGTTTAGTACCAATAGTCATGAATGATAGTGGCCTGAGTTTGGTCACTATCCAGATGTTATTTATTATTTAAGTAGATGATGTTGAATAGTATACCTGTTGTTTTTGTGTAGAAGACTTGTGCTGTAAATCCATTGTGACTTGTTTATATAAAGTAATATGTCAGAGTTTAAGATAGTAGACTCTAACTATTTTATTTTTTCTTTTCTCATTTGTTATTTTCTTCTCTCTTATTTTTATTTTTAGGGACTTAGAATTAGGATTAATGTGATATCACTGTCACACCATCACATATCAGTCACAGTCACATGTCACATGAAAAAAGCATAGAAGGTTCTGGAAGAATGATGTTATACAACATGTTTAACACATGTTGATTTTTTTTTTTTAATTCAACAATTTATTACACGGAGCATGGTGGCAGACTATGGTAGCTGCTTCATAACTACATACATGGAGAGTGAGACTACATGAAGACTAGAGGGAGAAAAGAAAAGAGGAAAAAGAAGAGGAAAAAGAAGAATGTAAAGAAATTGTATCAACTAGAAAATATCTAGCTAGAAGTAAAAGAAAAAGCTTGTGGATTTCTTTCTAGAAATTGGACAAAGTGAGCGATTGAATCCCTCCTTGGGTTCCAGTACTCATTAAACCTTTCGTGAAGGATGTGTTGTCTCATTTCAATTGGATAGAGGCCACACAGACAAGAGAAATCTTTGTTTGGGAAAAATTTGAGACAATATTCTCCTATTGGAGCATGATTAGTAATTGTTCTTGTAGCTCTTGCACATAATGAATTAGAATGCCCAAAGAATTGAAGCCAAGAATCTTCTTTGCAATAAGTGGATTCGAGAGGGATATTGTCACTATCAATAAGCTCCAGGAAATTTCTTCCTTTGAGATCCAATGCTTGAAAGGTTATCTTCCAAGTATTGAGAATATTGTTGCTTTCCAATTTTTTGCTGAAATTCCAGGAGTATTTGTTCAGCAATAGAGGAATAAGATTGAATGATTTAGTGTCTGAATCGACAGCTTTATGAAGATGCCAATTGCCTTTGCTTGGACACTTCCAGAATTCAATGGAGTTCATATCACAATGATTGAAGAACTCTCTAAGCTTTGAAAGGACAAAGATAGATTGCTTTTGAAGCATATGTGAAGAAGGATTGAATATTTTCCTAGCGACATGAATGGAGTCTGTGACAACAATGATTTTTGATATTTCATGCAAGAGGGTCGTGTGATTAATACCACATCTCAAAGCAAAGAATTCGGCTTCCAATGAAGTAATGTTGACAGCATTGTAGAGAACTTTGACCATGGGCTTGTTGCGAATATGAATGTGTGCTATGGATGAGGCAACATTGTTTTTGACACTCGCATCAGTTATTACAAGAGCAGTGGACAAGGAGGTGGAGGATTCAATCACTAAGGCATTGAGCTGTTGAAGACGAGATTTAAAGGAAGGATCATTCTTTCTACTGAAAGTATGGAAAGAGAAACGATTAGAAAAGGTATCGATAACTCTGTTACTGGGTTGAAGTTCAGGGTTAATCAGGTCAAAAGCAGAGAAGACTTCGTTAAACCTGTTATCCATGTCGACTATGTAGCCTTTTAATAGGTATCGTTGTCTCTTGGAAAGTGAACCAAGAGATAAGTCATCAGGAGGAAAAGGACAATTAGGGTTATTATCCAAAAGTGATCTAATGATATGGTTGGCGGGAAGAGTATGGCCTCTGAGTTGCAATCTACCACTAAGTTTTTGAAGGTGAAGGCAAATAGGGATAAGACCTGTGATTGCTTCAATGCTGTATGAAGGAGACATTTTGAATGCACCTAGAATCCATATGGCTGCTCTTCTTTGGAGCTTGCCTAGTGAATTTAAAGGGTATGAAAGTGGTGCTCTGGAATAATACCAGAGTTGAAAACCATAAAGGGCAATATAGAGTGCGCAACTTCTATAGAGAAGGCATTTTTGTTGAGGGTTGAGACCCCTTGTTAAATTTCCAAGGATCTTCATACATTTGGCTGTAGAAGTGGCTTTGTTGGCATAGTAGTTGATGTGTTTATGAAAACACAGCTTTCTGTCAAAGATGAAGCCTAGGTATTTCCAGGTATCCTTTGGGACGAGCAACGGTCCACCAATGGAGGAAAGATCCAAGGGGGGAGGGGAGAAAGAACTGTAAGATCTTGAAAAGTGAAAGACTTCTGTTTTTGAGTGTTCAACCTGAAGACCAAACTTAGAAAGAAGGATTAACGCAACATTGTAGCTACTAAAAAGACAAGCGTTTGAAAGGTGAAATGATTTACTTTAAGTTATCAAAAGACCATTGTTAATAAAAGATAAAGTAGAAATTTTTAAGTCAAGATTTTTAATACATTTTTTAAAAATATGAAAAAAAGGAGAGAGATATAGAGTGGATAGGATGGGAGAGAGGGCAGAGCCTTGACCTACCCCAACATTGACATCAAATGACTGTGAAGAAAAATTGTTCCAAAAATAAGAGGTTTTCCTATTGATAAGGTAATTTGAAAAGAAGTTGACGACTAGAGGACTAAAGCCTGCTTTGTCAAGAATAAGAGACATAAAGTGATGATTAAGTGAAGAGAAAAACTGAGTGATGTCGAACGCTAAAGTACTGGTCAACAAATGTTTAATCCAGCCTGTATGAATAAAGTGTGTGAGGGCAATGCCTGCGTCAGAGGTAGACTTGAACTTTAAACCTCCTAGTTAGCTCTGATGGATGAAATTGTTTGAAATGGCCTGGAATTGGAGTCTTTCACCAATCACTTTCTCAATAAGTTTGTCCAATGTGTTTAAGAGGACGATGGGTCTGAAGGATTTCAATGAATTATAGGTAGATTTGTTAGGTTTGGGAATAATGATTGTTGTGGATTTTTTGAAATAATTGGGCCAGTGACCGAGATTGAAACAAGCATTCATAATGCATATGATATTTTTTAAGTATGACTTGTTTTTGATAACATGTTTGAGATGGCTCCAGGACATCCTATCTAGGCCCGGAGCAGACAAGTCGTTGCAGTTGATGATAGTGTGAATAAATTCTTCTTCAGAAAACTTGAGCCAAGTCATTGGTGAAACAGATTTACACTCATTTAAAACCAACTCATCTACATTTCGGAATTGAGCTGAATTGAAAGACGAATGGAGGGCTTGCCACAGATTATTCAGTTCCAAATATGAAGAACCATTGTGCTTGATTGTTTCGATAGCTAGAAGTTTTTTCTTGTTGACCCAATTCATAAGTTCCCATGGGCCACGTCTTTTGTTAGCGATTTCTTGAATTTTTAGGTCAAAAAATTCTCTTTTTGAATGCTTGACAGTTTTTCAGAAAGTCTTCCAACTTTCGATGCTTTTGGAGGACCTATAGCTTGCTAAGTCTTGGCTGCATTTGTTGTTTCACCAACTTTTTGAGCACTTGGTGATGTTGATGGGTTTTGAATGCCTTGACCATGAATGGCTTACAATATCCACCCAGCTCAATACAACTTCATCCAAATTGTATATGTTAGATATGCTTGAAGTGTCAACTTTGGAGAACAAAGCGATGACTTCATTGACGAATTTGACTTCTTCAATACTATCTTTGATGATTGTATGCTTATGAATGTTAATGTATTTGTCTGTAATAGGAATGATGATCGTTAAAGGTGCATGATCCGAAGTAAGCCTCCAATCAGGATAAATGATATGCAAGTTGATTTCTTCAGAATCGCATCGCAGGAACATTAAATCTAGGACTGAGTTTGAATCATTAGTATTATCTGAATATCCAGTAGGAACCTGGTCCATAGAAAAAGAGAGAAACAAATTAAAGGAATCTGCAATCACAAAAAGATCATCACTAATAGAAGAATGAAAGTTATAAGAGGGGTCCCATAAACTGTCATAAATATTGAAATCCCCTGTCATAATGATGAGGTTTCTAAGCTGGAAATCCATATCCTTGAGGTACTTTATAGTAGAATGAGAAGAATCTGAATAAACATTCATGACATAGAAAATGTCACCATTGTTAAAGAACAAAAGTAAGAGAATATCCCTATGATTAATAATGTCTTTGCAAAAAGAGAAATGAAGAGACAAGAGTCTGATGTTGATGAAGATGGCAACTCTAGGAAGCTTGTTATGTGAAGCTAGCTCTCTTGCAAATGTGAGCCAGTTGGGATGATTGACAATCTCCATTAAAGGATTGCCTTCATTATTGTCATAGCAGAGAATGGAATGAATGAAAGACCAGGATGGTTCCTGGATGAAAATAATGTCAAAGTCGGAATGGGCCTCAAGGATTGTTTTGATGATGAAATTGTTTTTTCAGATATTTTGCAAAAAGATTTTGAAGTTTTCTAAAATCATAGTTCATTACCATCCACAGATGAACAGGTCAAATTTTTCCTGGTTTCCTGGATTTTGGCATATTCTTTTGTAAACCACTCCTTGTTGAAGCGGTGTTTCCAGAAAGAACAGTCGTTAGAGTCAGCCTGATGAATGCCTTTGCAATTAATGCATTTAAACAAATGAGGGCATGGATCACCCTTCTTAGTCTCAAGCCTAGGAGGGTTAATTTTATCATTAGCTTTGCAGCACCATGCAAAATGACAGTGATGGTCAGTTAAGTGTAGACCATTACACTTGAGGCATTTTGCCCCTTGGATATGGCAAACTCCTGCCATGTGACCCCATTTCCAGCAATTCTTATATTGCAGCACTCCTGGATTTATGTTGGCTCCTCGAACTGTAGCTATAAAGCTTCCTACATTAAATCATCTATTGATGATTTTTTTTGTATTAGAACTGCTTTGCGAGTCCCAAATATCGACCCAGATAATGGACATGTCAGATTTAAGAAAGACCTTGATGATACGGGGTTTGGAGGCAAGGACAATGTCATTGAATATGTGATTGCTCTTAAGGATGCATTCAACATCATGGGAAGAAATACAAGAGTTTGTAATCTCACTATTGTATGGAATGCCTATGATTTTGAGATAGGACTTAGATTGTGGAAGTCTGGGGAAAGAAATTTGTTCCACATTAGTAGAGAGAGAGTTTTTGACATATTTTTTGATCTTCTGTAAGTTAGAATTTAAAGAGATATTGTTGGTGGTGATGACAATTCCCTTGTCTTCCACACAGATAAAGTCTACAATTGTCTTGGAATTGATACCTTTAAGGGCTCAATTGATGTTGATTACATGCATGCTTGAGTCCTCGATGAATTTCTTGCTGAGATTGTTGCTCATTGGGATAATAACTTGTTTGTGGGATAGACCCTTCATGGTCATATTGATTCTTGGTTTAGGCTTAGAATTAGAGTCGTTGATGACCTTCTGGATAAGGTCAATTTTTGCATTCAGGAGGTTAGGGAATGATTCTTTGATTTTTAATGTATCCCTGGTGATATCAGACATGAGAGCAGAAGAAGAAGTATTGGTCTTCTTAGATGAGGATGATACTTGAGCATACAATTTGGTGGGATTTGCATTGTTGTTTTTTTTGAAATATTTAGAAATCTTGTTGACTTCTTTCTGTAACTTAGCCGGAATGGGAGATGGGAGAGAAGATACAAAGGCAGGTTTAACTGTTTCTTTACCTTTGGATGAGGCCTTGGGTTTAATGACCTGAGGACTGAATTGAGACTTGACTTTGTTTCTAAAAGTCGTATTGTTGTCATCCACAAAAAAACTATCCCAGTGAGAATCATAAATTGCAGAAATAAATTCCCACATAGCCTTGCCTATGCCTTTAAAGTCCTTGATATTATTAGCACCACTGTTTTTGATAAACTTACCTAGAATGTATTTACACATTCTAGATAAGGATTCTTTGATGTTAAGTGCATCTGAAGCCAGATGCTCCATGGAACTATGAAGGGATACCACATGAAAGTTACCATCCCAAAAGTCAGGATCAAGGGCTATGTTAGGGTCATAGTTCAAATGAACATTGAACACATTGGAACCAGTGTTCTGGTTTGAGGGAGTGTCCTCATTAGAAACATATTGTTGGCTCGAGGATGGGTTGACACTAGCTGCCTGGCTAGTTTGACCGACTTGACTCTTGGGAGTCGTGTATTCTACATTGACTTGGGTGCCGAGAGACTGCACACCATAAGATTTGTTGACATGTTTATCATCAACATCAACACATGTTGATTTTAAGGCAAACATATAGTGGTTTAGGGTAGGCTAGAAGTAATTAGCACAGACTATGGAGTTCTAGTATATAAGGTAGACAATCCTGTACAGAGTTCTCTATTGAGTTCTCTTGTATTAACCCAATATAAGATTTATCTACTTGTTCTACTCTAAGAACTTGAGTTTGTAACATAATAGTATTGTCCACTAAGAAAACATCTAGTTTAGGAATTCTCTGCTTAGAGACAATAGTGTAACAGTTTGATTAAAGCAGTAGTTAGTAGGGTAGTAGACAGATAGTCAGTAGATAGTATGAAATTGGATAAGAAGAATACTAGCTAGTACTTATAGAAGAATTTTTTATTGGAATATTGTTGAGTTATTAAACACTATGACAACAGAAATACTTGACAAAATAGGTGTGGAAGAATTGATAAGAGAAGTAGAAGAAGAAGTGATGAGGTTGTTAGAACAAGTTATGAAACAAGAGGAGATAATAATAATATAAGAACAGTTAATTATGTTAGAAAAACTAGAAAAAGCAGAGAAGATGAAAAGTGAGAGATAAGATAAAAGAAAAGATGAAAGTAGATGATAAGTAAAGAAGGATCAAAGAAATGAGAGTTATAGAAGAGAGAGAAGCAGAAAGAGAATGAAGATAACAAGAAAAGAAAGAGCTAAGAAAAAAGATGAATTAGGAGAGAGCAATGCAGGAGAGAAAATGTTTTGGTTATGGAGGATTTAGACATATCACCTGAAATAGGAAGAGTGGAGAAAAGGAGAGTTTAATTTGAAATATTGGCAAGGTGAGTAATGAATGTAGGAGAATAAAGTCAAGAAGTAATAAAGAAAGATAGAAAGATAATTTTGAGAGAAAGAAAGTTAAAGAAAGGAAAGAAGAAAAGGCAATAGAAGAAGGGAAGACTAGTAAAAGTGAGAAAAACAGAAGAAGAAGAATTGTTGAGAGAGATAATAGTAAAGATTGGCTTAGAGTTTGTGTATCAGAGTTAAAGATAGTAGACTCTATTTTAGTAGACTCTATTTATTTTTCATTTCTATTTTGATTTCTGTTTATTTTTCCTATTTTTGGACTTGAATTTAGAATTAGTATAATATTCACACATTACTTCTTTTTCTTACTACCATCTTATATGATAGTGCTCATAAGAGAATTAGTAAATACATTACATTTTACTATGTTGAAATCTCAGAATACTATCTAAGAACTCTCAAACCAATTATCAATGAACTTTGAATTCAACATCCTTAGAGAATGTACTTCTTCTCTTAACCCCAATATGTCAAGAGAACTATTGGTCAGCTCTGCTATATCTTCCATAAATTATACAGAGCAAATGGAATGTATAAAGACTTAAGAAACTAACAAGTCTTGGACTGAACAAGTCAAAAGTAGAAACTCACAAGAGTTTTCCCTATCTTATATGTTGCTTGAACCTGCTTGAGAACATATGCTCATTGTTGTGACTCAAAGATCTTAGGGTTGATTAATAAATAGAACCTTGTATTAGGGTTAATATAAGAGAACTCAATAGAGAACTCTATACAAGATTGTCTACCTTATATACTAAAACCCATGGTCTGTGCTACTTTACTTCTAGCCTACCCTAAACAGCCATGTGTTTGCCTTAAGGTTAATATGTGTTTAATATACTGTATGATATTATCCTTCCAGAACCTTCTATGCTTTTCCAATGTGACACATGATTGTGTGACAGTTTGTGATGGTGTGACAGTGATGTCATGTTAACCCTTACCCTAACTCCTCAAAAATAAAAAGAAAATAAAAGAAAATCAAACATAAGAAAAGAAAAGAAAATAGTTAGAGTCTACCATCTTGAACTCTGACATTCATGCCTTATAGTAACAGTACCATAAATATGCAAACCCCTCTAGGTCTGGAATCCTCAGCTATTTCATATCAAACTAATTATCCAGCTAACCCACAATTATAAGACAGTAACTTTGCTTCTATCTTTCTATTCAGCATCAATGAGTACTTGACTAGTGATGCCAAAAATATCACATACTCACTTTGCAGGATAGCAATATTTATTAAACAACACCCCTTAGATGATAAATTAGCTGTGGACATTTTTCAAATTTCAGACTTTGACTTTGTAGCATAGAAGTTTATAAGCTCTATCTATGAATTAGGATAGAATAAACTGGTTGCCAATGACAAAAACAAGACTTTCTGCCAATGTATATCATTATAAATCAATAGGAAAACTACATTGGTATCTAGCTCAACCAATAACAAGAAGGTAAAAGTTTTAAGAATCCTCTCTCTTCTCTTCTCCAAGTCTCAATTTTATAAAAAGAACCAATTGTCTAATGGTAATAACAAGACTTATACATAAGCTTCCAAGAATAACACAAATGACATCATAAAGATTAAGAATGCTTTTTTCAAGTTACCAACCAAAAAGATTATAGAAATTCATAATATAGTAAACTACAATGAGAAAAAGATTAAACTGAGAATTAATATAATTACCAAGGATTCCTCCAGAAAACAGGTCATAATTCTGATGAGTACTAACAACTTAGAGACTATCATCTCTCAAGCAAACATACATATCATGAACATCAACCATCTATTGAAAGATGTAAAATCTGAGATTTTGGCTCTAATAACAAAGAATTAATTATTATTACTAACAAAGCTGCTATTGTGTCTTATCTTGACATTCTTAACATTATGGAAAAATATGTCAAAGATATAGATAATATTAATTTGGAGAACATTTTTAACTCTTGTCTTCTCTAGTTGAAATTATATCTTAAAATTTTGAAAATCTCTTATCTTCTAGAAAATTCAAACCTTTCTATTATCTCCAATATTATAGAGGAGGTAATCAAGAGTTCTCATCTCTTTAATAATGTTACATTAGCTTTTTACTCTTAGATTATCAAAATATTTACAAAATTAGACATAGTAGTTGTATAGGTAGATATTTAGAACTCCCAAAATAGAACCAAAGCTAAAGAGCTTATTAACAGATGTTTCAATATTGGATATCACATTGTAATCATTCAAGAAACAAATATAAATCCCAGAATCTCTTAATATAAGAATTGTTAGAAGTGAAATTATATGACTTTTACATGTCATGTACAAAAGTCTAAATGTATCAAGTATAATGGACCCTATAAGGTTAAACACCATAGAGAGATGGCTTCAAAACTAATTGTCAAAGTTGAAGACAATAGTAGCTTTTTCTTTTTTATGTTATTTTTTTTATTTTTTTATTTTTATTATAGAACTTAGGGCTAAGATTTAGCATGACATCATATGTGACTGTTACAAACTGTTACAGGTCATGGTCACACAATCACATGTCACAATAAAACATTGTAGAAGATTCTAGAATAAGATGATATTATATAGCATATTCTATACATGTTGACCTTAAGAATAATATATATAATCCTTTAGGGTAGACTAATGGTAGTGTAGTACAGACCAGTAGTCTAGCATATATAAGATTTCTTTTCTTAACCCACTCTAAGGTCTTGAAATTATAACACTAATCCTCCTAGACTCAAGACCAAGAAAGGTAAACCTTGTATGTATATTTTCAAATGCATTAACTGCAAGAGTGAATATCAAGCAGATAGCAATGTGTGTTTCTTCTGGAAATACTACTTTAACAAAGAATAGTACTTAAAGAAATATCAAGAGCTCTGTGAAAACAAAGCTAAATCAATTTACTCAGTTGGAGTGAGGGCAAGTTAATGATTATTAAAAATCTAAAAATCTTTTTACAGAACATTTGAAAGAACCATCTTATTACTAATATTATTTTAGAAAACAATAAAAATAAAAATTTCAATATTCTATTTATTTCAGAACCTCCATGGTCTATCATCTAGACTATTCTAAACATGACATCTGAAGAAGGTGAAAAAGTCATGGGTACTTCTAATTATTTTTTGTGGATTATGTTTACAAAGCAGCTAAATAATGATAACAAACATCCAAAAGTCCTTATCTATATTAATATAAGACTTATTCAATTACAATTTTCACTTAGAAAGGACCTTATTAACCATAGGGACATTAATCTCATTTTCTTTTTCAATTGTGACATTATGTGTTTTGTTAATGTTTATTCAGATGATCATCAATCTGCCTTAAAGCATCTAAAGGATACAGTAATAAATTTGAGTAACATTCTCATCATGATAGAGGACTTTAACATCAGAGATAATAACTAGGATTCTTCATATCTACATCATTTGATATATGCTGGTACTTTTAGGAAAATTGCTGATTCTTTTAAGTAAACTTAAAAACAGAGTATCTCATGGAAATTACAAGAGAACTCAATAAGGAGTTTTCACTGTATTCTTACACCATTTATATAATACATAGATGGTCCATGCTAGCAATAAATATCCTATCCTAAAATTCATATATCATCCATAAGTGTACAATATATATACTATGAGGTGAACATACCATTAACATGCACCTTGATATCATTTTTCTAGCCCCTTCTTCCATATTCTAGGCTTATGACATCATGTCATGTGACATGTTATGTGACTGCAGTCACATGTCTCTTCATTGTTCAAAAATAAAAAAATCAAATTAAGAAAAATAGATAAAAAGAAAAGAAAATCATAATAAAATATTAGAGTTTGAATGTACTATAATAAGTAGTAGCTCCATGCTGCTGATCCACTTGTAATTAGTTTACACAGAGAAATGGTGGGAGCTCTTATAGTACTATCCAGAATAAGTATTCTCTTCTTAAAGATATTCATATATTTTCATTAGGGCAGTAGTTAGTAGTTGAGATAGTTAGTAGACAATGTGAGATGAGACTTGAAGAGGGCCTACTAGTACTTACAGAAATTGAGTCTATTTCAGATTACAAGTCAGAGAGAGAAACTGTTACAAACTTTATTCAGCTTGTATCTTCACTACCAGTAGACTGATTTTTACAAACTAAGTTGCACTGGAAAGCCCAAAATGAGGGCTATCTGCACATATGTGGGATGTACAAAAGCAACAACAAACAACTGAGATATCAGGTCATCAGTAACTGTAAAAACTCTATTTGCTAATATCTTATGAAAGGCTAGACAGATTTACACAATCAAACTTGCATTGGAAAGTGCTCATCAAACCATTTCCAATGATATATGGTATATTTCATAGTGATAAGTATTTATAGAGATGCAAGCATATCAATGTAGTAATATAATTAGTTATCTTTTAAAATTAGTCTAACAACTGCTATGACAGATAATAGCTCCCATCAGGTACAAGTTTTGATTATGTGATGGAAACAGCTTGCACATGGACTATCACTCTTTTGTATATATCTTTGTGTCTAAGGATTAGATCTTAAACTTAACAACATTAATTTTCATTAATTTTTATCAATTTTTATTCTTTATCATCTTTATTGATCTTAATCATCATCATCATCATTATTGAACTTCTGAATCACTCCTAAACCTCTGAGAGTATACCCAAGGTTCAGATATTACAAATAAGTGAGTAGTTCATTTTGTGATAGAAACCAGTATTAGTTCTACTCTACCCTTATATACATCATCACCTTCTACACTACTCTTAATTTCATTATTACCAATACCAATTGACTCTTCACTATTTTATTACAACATGAATCAACATGGCTCAATTAGTTTGGAACAAGTAGTATAATAGCAACAAGAACAAATAGCTGCCTTACAGGTACTAATTGCTTAAGCTGGTCTAGAAGGAGAAGAAGCAGTAGTTTTCTGATCCAACACTGGGTCAAATATAGACATGGCCAAACCACCAACATTTAATAGAGAAGTATAAAAGATTTTGGGATTCTTGACAGTATGTTGGCTTTTTATCAGGATAAAGATGAAGGATATTTTGGTAGAAAAGCAGATAAAGTGAGTTTTGTCATATATATAGGAAGGTTTGGCAGATATATGAAAAGACAACATGATGGAGAATTTATAAAATAAGAGTTTGAATTATGCAACAGTGGAGGAATTTTTATCAGATCTAAAGGAAAAAATTGGTGGAGGAGACAATAAGACAATAAAGGCAGTAGAATTAAAAAAGATGGAGCAGGAAAGTAAGACAATAGAAGAGTTTGTTTAGAAGTTTAGAAGAGCAGCAAACAGAAGTAAGTATGAAGGAAGATCATTGATTGAAGAATTTAAAAGAGGAATGAATGGAATGATTAGAGAAAATCTTATAGAGATAGAAAGGCCTCCAAGGATTATTGAGCAGTTATATAAGAGGACAACAAACTTGAATAGACATTGGAGGGAGAGTAAGAAAGAAGAAAAGAGGTTAAGAGAGAAATAGGAAATAGAAGCTCAGGTACTAAAAACAAACACTAGTGGGAACAACATCAATAGTTATCACAGTCTCAAGTTTGGCCAAGGAGGTAGGAGATCCAATAGTAGACACTAGCAGAGCCTGCTCTAATAGAAGAAGTAGAGAAGATGAATATAGTTATCATAAATCTGCAACAACAGTGGACAGAGTTCATGCTAATGTTTGACTCATATGTAATAGAGATAAACTATTATAGGAACTATTACAGCTGTAAATGATTTGGACATTTGGCAAGGAATTGCAGAAATCAAGAAATCATAGAAAGAAAGAGAAGACTTGAATATGGAAATAATAGTAATATTACAAACAATTTAAATGGGGAGGAGAGCTTAATAGTTCTTAATTAGGCTCTTATAATTACATTAGGTTCACAATGCTCTCTAAAGTAATGAATAATAAATTCTGCTACAACCTGGACAATAAGAACATACTAAGAGAGGTTACTGTGAAGATTGGCTTGAAAAAAATTGATATGCAGGAAGAAGTGACAGTAGAGGCATTATTGGATAGCAGAGTAACAGGGTTGGTTATGAGTTTAGAGTTTGCAAAAAAGTAAGGGTTTAAGTTGAAAAAATAGAAAAACCAATATATATGAGAAATGTGGATGGTTCCTTCAACAAGGAGAGATCTATTAAGTATATAGTAGAAGTCAATATTTATTACCAAGAACATAAGGGGAGAACAAAGATTGATATAATTAGAGAGTAGAAGTGGAGAATGATTTTGGAAATGCCACAACTTGCTTACCACAATCCTGAAATTGACTGGAGAACAGAAGAAGTGAAAATGACAAGATGTCCAGAAGAGTATAGAAGGAAAGAACTGAGAAGAGAGAGAACAAAAGAAATAAGAAAGAAAGAAAAAGAAACCAAAAAATAAGAGAACAATAGAAGTGAAGAAGGTGGTAGAGGAATGGAAGATTTAGTATGAGAAAGAGGAAGCAGCAAAGTCTGAACCAAGAAATTATTTTCTCAAAGGTTTCACAAATGAATCTATGTCTTTGGAAAGAAAGTAAGTAAGAGGATGCCAACAAAAAAGGTATGGGATCATGCAATAAAGGTAAGGAAAGGATTTATACTAAGGAAGATGAAGGTATATCCATTGTTAAGAGAGGAGAGATACATGAGTTCATAAAAGAACAACTAAGAGAAGGGTATATCAGACCCTCAAAGTTGCCTCAAATGGTATCAGCATTTTTCATAAGAAAAAGGATGGTAAAAAGCATATGGTATAGGACTATAGGTATTTAAATAAATTGTTACATCCTGTGTTCCAGCCACATTCATCCCAATCCACAAATAACTCATATTCCCTCATCTATACTTCCCAATCTCTTCTGATGTAGATCACATCCCTCCATTTCACCTCAGATGTTCTTGCTAGTCTAAGTTGGCTTCATAGATCTCCATCTCCTGACATCCAAGGTTTATTAGAAAATAGGATAACTCACTTAGTAGTTACATTCCAGATATCTACCCTAAGTATACTAACTGGTATATAATCTGGTAGTTTACATTGTAGTAGTCATCTTAAAAATCAACTAAAACTAGCATTTCTCTCTACTAGTGTTAGTGACAACATACCTCACTACTTTCTAGTAGTTTTCTACTCTCTAAGTCTCCAAGTTCCAATCTGAAATATATGATCTATGTGACTAGTAGAGATGCAGTATATAAGCTGAAGCCAAAAGTCATTCTGATCTACCTTTCATGTTCTTGGATAATACATAATTACTTATTTTAGACTTCTAAGATATCCTACCAGATTTTAGATAACAAGATGTAGATCACATCTAACAGGAATAAGTGAGAGATGATATTCACAACTTCAGAAGGGTCATTTAAACTAACTGTAATATTCTTTGGACTTACAAACTCCCCAGCAACATTTCAAAAAGTGATAAATAAGATTCTACAGAACTTAACCAACACTGAGGAAGTAGCAAGCTTTATTGATGATGTTATAGTAGGAATAGAAGAAGAAGAGGGACATAATGAGATAGTAGAAGTAGTAAAGAGACTGGTAGAGAATGATATATATATGTAAAACCAAAAAAATACAAGTAAAAGGTTAGGAAAGTAGGACTTTTAGGAGTAGTAATTGGATCTGAGGGAATAAAAATGAAGAAAGAAAAGATAAAGGGAGTGTTGGATTAGCTGATCACAAAAGGAGTCAAGGACATACAGAAGTTTTTGGAACTAGCTAATTACTATTGGCAGCTTATTAAAGATTTTACATTTATAGCTAGACCATTACATAACCTGGTAAAAAAAGATTAGAAGTGGAATTGAATGAAAAAACAAAAAGAAATGTTAGAGGAGAGGAGATTTACAAAAGAACTAGTATTAGCAATACCAAGCTTAGACAATAAAATGGGAATGGGAGTTGATGTGTTAGACTAAATAATAGGAGGGGTATTATTTATAGAGTGTGAAGATAGAAAATGAAGACCTATAGCATATCTCTCAAAATCTCTCAATGAGACAGAGAAGAACTATGAGATCCATAATAAGGAAATGTTAGCAGTGATAAGAGGGTTGGAAAACTAGAGACATTTATTAGAGGATGCCAAGTTCAAGTTTAAGGTTTGGATAGACTATAAGAACTTAGAATATTTTATAAAGGCATAGAAATTGAATTAAAGACAAGCCCATTGGGCACTCTACCTATCAAGATTTGATTTTACCCTAAAATATATACTAGGAACAAAAATAGAAAAAGCAGATAGACTTAGTAGGAGACTAAACTGGAAAGTAGGTATAGAAAAGGACAATGAGAATCAAATATTAATTAAAGAATAATGGATTCATAGTTTAGCTAAAGTAGTAATAGAAGGACTAGAAGTAGATATAATAGAAAAATAAAAATGGCTAAAGAAAAAAACAAAGAAGTAGTAAGAATAGTAAAAGAAATGAAAAAGGCAGAGGTCAAAATGTTGAGAGGAGATAAATGGCAGGTTAAAAAAGATTTAGTGTTGAAAGAGGGAAATATTTATATACTGGAGGATAAAAAGCTAAGAATAGAAATAATCTTGTTACAACTTAGAAACCTTAGTGTTGGTTTGGGAGAAGAACCTTGTATAGGGTTTATATAAGAGAATTTGATGAAGAACTCTTTACAGAATCTATCTCTACTTAAATATGTTGTAACATTGGTCTGTGCTACAACTATGCTTTTCCTACCCTAAAGTCCATACTTCTACCTCATGTCCTATTACTCATCCACCATAAGGTCACCATGCTGTATCCATGTGCCTTGATGTCATATTTCTTAATCTCCATTGTACATGTGTGTACCATGTGTATACCATAAGAAACTGTTGTCTCTTGACGTCACTCCTAACCCTAACTTCTATTCTAGACTCTTCCTAATCCTTCTAGACCCTAAGTCCTTCCAGACTGCTCTAGACTCCTCTAGGCCTATGACATCATGTCATGTGACTTCCTAGTCATGTGCCCATATCTCTCTCTAGCTGTAGACTAATAATTAACTAAGGTTCTAACCCTAACCCTAGAAGTCTGTCCATACTTTCCATATTATAACAAATCTGATTGTATCATGATGTACTAGTGACAGGACATAGAAGAAGATAGAAGACAATAGAGTTAGTAACAAGAAATTATTAGTGGCTGGAAGTAACAAAAGATATAGAAAAATATATAGATAGTTGTGATATGTGTCAGAGGATAAAAAATTGTACAGAGACACCAGCAGGAAAGTTGAAGTTAAGCAAGGTACTGAAGAAGCTATAAATGTATCTAACAGTAAATTTTATCACTAAGTTACCATTGGTAGTAGAAAAGGATGTGATTTTGGTAGTATATAATAGGTTATCCGAGATAATGCATTTTGTGGCAAGAATGTCAGTAGAAGAACTAGTAAGACTGTTTAGAGATAACATATGAAAGCTGTATGGATTACTAAAGAGCATGGTTTTAGATAGGAGACCTTAGTTTGTAACAGAGTTAACAAAAGAGCTGAATAAAATATTAGGAATCAAAACAAAGTTGTCAACATCTTTCTATCCACAAATGAATAGACAAACCAAGTGTATGAACCAAGAATTAGAACAATACTTGTGATTCTTTGTAGATCATAGACAGAAGAATTGGCTAGAATAGCTAGTGACAGCTAAGTTTGCAGTCAACAATAAAACACATTTAGCAACAAAAATGTCTCTATTTATAGTGAATTATAGTAGAGAGTTGAGAATGGAAGTAGATATAAGGAGGAAAAGAAAGCATAAGAGAAAATGGAGTAACAAGTGGATAAAGAAAGAAACAAAATAAGAGAGTAGAAAAAATATAATGCTAAGTACAAAACACTTAGTGTTCAAAGAATAACCAGCAAGAAAGCTAGTAGATCAATATGTTAGTCTATATATCATTGATGAGATAATTTTTACCAATGCAATCAAATTATGATTGTCAACTTCAATAAGGATTTATCTAATTGTGAATGTTAGTCAAGTAGTGTGATATAGGAAACAAGTAGAGAAACAAAAGCCAAAAGAAGTAAAACTGGTAGAGGTAAAAAATTTTGAAGAGTAGAAAGTCAAAAAAATACTAAATAAAAGAAAAGTAAGAGAAGTAATAAAGTACTTAGTATAATAGAAGAAGTTTATAGTGGAGCATAATACATAGAAAAGAGAAGAATATCTGAAAAATACAAAGGAAGTAGTAGCTGAGTTTAAGAGGAGATTGAGTGCAGAAGTGAGAAGACAAGAGAAAAGACTTTAGAAGAGAAAAGTTACTAGAGAAGTATATAGTAAAGATATTGTATAAATAGAATGACAGGAAATTTAAGAACAAGTATTTAAGAAAGTTGGAAAGAAACTAGTGAAAATGAAAGTTAGTTTCTCTAGAGAAGAAATCTTGAAAGAAAGTAATATCAGAATTAAAGATAGTAGACTTCATTTATTTTTTATTTTTTATTTTCATTTTTTAAACTTAGAATTAGGGTTTAGTGTAATATTACATATAACTGTCACAAAATGTCACAGTTATATATCATAGTCACATGATCATATGTTATAAAGAATATTGTAAAAATGTATTACATATGTTGACCTTGAGATAAATGTATGCTCTTTAAGATAAGCTAGATTTAGCATAGCATGAACTATCAGCCCAGTGTATATAAGATAGACAAATTATACTTAGGAACTCCATTGAGTTTTCTTAAATTACCTAATACAAAGATAATTCTTTTGCTCTAACTCTTGAGCTTAAGTCTTAACAATTACATCCCAATTTGGTTACATCTATTCTAACCTATAGATAATGCTCTGTTACTCATTTACACTTTATAACCTCTTTTAGTGTAAATTACAGTCTCTATTTTACCTCAGATATCTTACTGAATCTCTTGACAACTCTATAGATTTCCACTCCAATATTTTAGGATCATTCAGAACTAAGATAACTTACTTACTTAACAATCTCTATTCCTAAATAACTACCCTAGATAAGATACTTAGTATATAAGTCAGTAGTTATACTATAAAGTCTTATCCTGAAAATTGACTAAAACTAGTACTATCTTCCAGTGTTAGCAACAACACATCTCCCCACCTTCCAGTAAACTTGTCTGTCAGATATTCTAAGTACTTCTTCCAAGATATGTGACCAATACAACTAGTAGAAGTATAGCACATAAATTAAAAGTCAAAGGTCATTCAAACATTCATATTCTGCTATTATGCTGAAAAACACTTTCTTGTGAAAAAATATACTCTCATATGATTTTTAAACATTTAAGATCTCTTTGAAGGTATTAACAAGAAGACTTTATGCTTCTAGACAATGTCTCAGGCCCTCTCAAGTTAATATCTGCTCAAGAAATAGTGTGGTAGCTATTAGAATAGATACTTGCAAGTATGGCTGGAATCTTTACAAATATCTAGATAGCAAAGCAAGGCAGAAACCCAAGTGATTAGAAACAGAAGGCTCTAGAAATGGGTTTGCAAGTAGAAATAGCTGGTGAAAAAGACTAAAAAGGAAGAGAATTAGCACTTGCAAACAAGAAAAAACCATTAGGCCAGTGTTAGGTTTAGAATGGAGAGAAGACTATGTGCTCATGAGACCTTAGAAGGCTTTTTTATCATTTTAGGTTGTATTCTCTATTTCTATTCTTTGTATTTTTAGAATAATATATAAGCTATGAGTAAAGGAAAGCAAAAGAGAGAACTTTTATCTGAAAAATCCCACTTGTAAGCAGTTTAATTACTATTTCTCAAGTAAGTGTTAGTACCAA
The DNA here is from genome assembly GCA_022457215.2 of Leucocoprinus gongylophorus. Taxonomy (NCBI): domain Eukaryota; kingdom Fungi; phylum Basidiomycota; class Agaricomycetes; order Agaricales; family Agaricaceae; genus Leucocoprinus; species Leucocoprinus gongylophorus. Next base: position 2,996 of record JAJOHK020000493.1, on the reverse strand, counting down.
ATTATTACTTTTAGACAAGTTTTGGAGATTTCTAGCAGTCTGGAAAAGGCTGGTAAGATGAGTATCAGTTTGTATCATTATTTATAAGATTTAACTTAAGAGATGCTTCTAGAGTGTATTATCTGGGATAGATAATGTTGTTGTAAGCTCTTAAGAAACTATGTAATCTATTCACTAGATTTTTTAAGAGAACTTGTTACACAGTATAAGGTTCACTGCTGAAAAATATGTTAGCAAGAAAATTTATTTATAAGCAAATATTCTATTACAATAGCCATCTTATGTCCTACAGATGCTTGCTTCATAAACAATATGTGCTAGGGTTTGTTTTATGTCTGACTCATTATTTACTACACCTTGTTATTTTCTCATATTATATCAGTCAGTGCCTTATATAAAAGTAGAGGCATCATTATATTTTTCTTACTTCTTTCTCAAGAATACCTTATATACTATTTATGGTCATTAGATATATATAGCTATAGATACTATTCTATATCTTTATACTTTATCAATTGACTCATTATCCACTTTTACTCAAGTCTTTGTCTAAGTTTCAACTTGAGCCAAGCTTAAAGTTATAACATATTCTTTGTTCTTTCCTTTTGATAATCTTTCTAATAATATCCTTTTGTATTTATGGGTTGTTAGAATCAAAGACAATGATCATGTTCTTTTCCAGTTCTAGTTTCTCTATCTTAAAAGTTTTTTTTACTTTTACTTGAATTTTTCTATTTCTTTTTTCTTTTTCTCTTTATCTCTTATTTTAAACTTAGAAAGAACAAAGTAATATAATAAGATATGACAACTATTATGCAATAAAAGGGTGACATCATATATTATAAAGAATATAATAACTTTATTTACATAGACTTATAACATTTAGAATAGATTAGATATAGATGTATATAAACTATATATCAGAGGTATATAAAGTAGACATACCTATACTAAGAACCTTACTAAGTTCTTTTGTGCTAAACAATATAAGTTTCTTCTTTTGACTGAACTCTCACTCTTAAGTCATAACATAAGTACTCTTCTATATCAGAGTTAAAGATAGTAGACTTAGCTTTTTCTTTTTTCTTTTCTTTTATTTTGATTTTTTCATTTTGGACTTAAAGTTAGGATTTAGTGTGATATCACACAACATGACATGGTGTCACACATCTGTCACAGGTCACACAATTACATATCACAGAGAATATTATAGAAGGTTCCAAAACAATAATGTTATTCTATATATCAATGGTGTTAGGAAACCAGCCAAAAGTCTGAATTTACAAACTCTACCTGATGTCAAAACTAGTTGCAGACTTGCATGCCCAAAATCCACCCTGCTGTTCTTTTGATGCAACTACTCCATCTGCTATTCTTAGTTATATTAGTATCATCATTTTATAATTATAATAGTATTGTTCTACTGAATTAGAATGGATAGTATTCTTATTTAAGATAGTTGTCACCTCCAGGAAACCTCATTCTGTTTTCTTAGGTTTCTCCTAAAGATAAGTGCTATATCATGTATCTTAGAGGATATACTCTTAGGTTTCTTCTAGAGCTTAGAATGTAAACTCTATATTCTCACCCAGTCACCTTAACAGCAGAATAGAATTCCTTACCCTTGGGATCTCAACATATTTTGAAGTCCAGCAGTCTCAGATTGCCTACTCACATATCTTGACCTTTCTCTCCTTTTCTCACTTTTCAAACAATATCTGCTCCAGACAACTATTCCATAAATACTGTCAACACAAGTGAAACTCTGGGCCTTCTTTAGTACTATCTTCTCAAAAAGTAGCCAAGCATCAATACATCTCAGAACTTTCAACTAACAATGTACTCATAAGTCTCATAACTTAACTCTAAGACCTCTGAACTTTAATATCTAACTCCATTTCTATAACTGTAAGTATTCTCCCTTCTTAACTTCCATTAAGACCTCCTATCCTAGTTGAACCTCTCATAGCTAGAATCTCTCACTATACTAAACCTAATATACCTCTATTCATGAACTTTGCTAGTAATTGCCAGATGGGCTGGATTTCCCTAAGTGCATATTCTCTCTATATTAGCTATCTACAGACTAATTTTGTTATGATTGATGCCTCATAAATGCAACATGGACTAGAGTCAAGGGTAATGATGACAGGATTGGCTGCACTGCAATGGTCTCAGTCAGCGTCTCATATAGTAGGTGCTATACCCTTACTTCATCCTCATGTTCTATGACTTGTTTGTCTCATGTACAATAGACTACTGCCTTATTTCTTGTATGTATATATAGCATAAATACATTCCTATATCCTTATGCTTTACCACTTGTATATTATCCCTTTACTTTCTTAAGTCTTTGCCTAAGTGTAATCTGAGCTCTAAGCTAAGGTTGTAACAGTTACCATTGTGGAAATCTAAACCATATAGTTCACAAGTGCTCAGTACAGCTAGATATCAAATAGTTAACAACAGAGCAATGAGAGAAGTTAATGGAGAACCTAAATGCTTTAAAGAATATAGAGATAGCCTAATAGCAAGAGCTAGAGAATTAAAAAGACAAGAAATAACAGTATTTGGAATTAGAGAATTTTACATAAAGTAGCTGGCAATTTGTGTGCCCAGTTGTTAGATAATAAGTTCACTATACTACTAGTAGAAGAATATATAGAAGATAGTGACATTTTAGATGTACTTGAAAATCTACTCTCTATATTTTCCTTTACTTATGCTCATTAACCAAAATAGGAGAAAAAACTTTCTTTATGATTAACTATTAGTGCTCTCAACATCTGTAAAACTTTGCTGTACTTATTTGTATCTTTAGAAACTATAGACATAATTAAAACTGCTATTTGTACTGTCAAGATCATTGACAGTGGACTTTATTTTATCTTCTCTTTTCACTTTATTTTATTTTTCTTTTATTTTTCCTTTTTAATTTTCTATTTTTAGAACAACTTGGGTTAGGGTTTATCAGTCACACTGTCACATCAGTCACA
>JAJOHK020000492.1:0-24885 GCA_022457215.2 Leucocoprinus gongylophorus | reverse complement strand
GGTGGCATATGGGGATGCTCCGTGGTTCCGCAGATCAAGGGTATGGATTGAATGTTGTGGTAAGGAACGGTGGAAAGCCTTGTGTAAAGATGTCCAATTCCGCTTCGAGCCACTATGGAAGAGTTTGGGTACTTGGCTGTTCAAATAGGCGTAGAATTGACGTACAAAAGGCCATGAAGGATGACGAGCGAGGAATCCGTGGATGGACACTGTGTTGGCAGATCAACAATACTTGCAAGTTCGACAGGGTAATATGCATGGCACTGAGACGAGAGTCCACGAAAATGTACAGAAAAAGCTTGAAATATTTTATGTTGAGTATATTGTGCCTGATGCATAATTATATTATTTGACATACAAAAGACCATGAAGAATGATGAGTGAGGAATCTGTGAATGGACACTTGTCAGTGCAGTGCCGGCTTGCAACTTTGTCCCACAATCACAGGATCAACTGACTAACCGATTTGCACATATATGGGATGTCACTTTTGGGATGTACAAAAGTGACAACAGATTACTGAGATATCAGACTATCAGTAACTATAAGTTATCATTAGAAACTGTTTGATAAGCACTTTCCAATACAAGTTTGATCATGGGAATCTGTTTAGTCATTCCTGAAATAATATATCATACACCATATGAAGACCATATGAAGATTAGTATTTATAGACATAATTAGCCTGATATCTGCTATAATAGATAACAGCTCTACATTTATGGCAGCACCCAAAAGAATTTCAGCAAATACATTGTTTTCTTTTGATATTAATACTAATACCAACTCTCAAAAGTCTTTTATAGATATGGCTATAAACATGGAAGTTGATACTCTATGTTTTCAAGTGCTAATGATTCTAGAGCAACTTTGGTACATTCCAATATGTCTTCTATGGTATGTGTGGAGCATGTTCAAGCTCTTACCAATAATCTAATCTAAGCTAATTAAGTCAAGCTCAGTGAATTTCAAGAATCTACTCTGTCTTATACTACTCCAAAAGTAGGAGAAATGAAATATGCTAATTGTTATGAACTAAAGCTCTTAGGGTTAAGCAATAGAACAACTCTTGTATTGAGTAACACAAGAGAACTCGATAGAGTTCCTAGTACAAAGTAGTCTACCTTATATACTACTACTCATGGTCCGTGCTCACTACTGTGTACTCTACCCTAATGACCATGTGTATGACATGAGGCCAACATGTATTGTCCATGCTGTATGACATCACTTCATTCCAAAATCTTCTACTCCATTCTTTTAAGTTTTGTGATCAGTCTTGTGACTATGCCATCAACTTGTGACTGATGTGACGGCGTGACAGATAAACCCTAACCCGAGTTTGTTCTAAAAATAGAAAATAGAAAATAAAATAAAAATAAAAATAAAATAAAAATAAAGTCCACCATCAACAATCTTGATACTAATCAGGCTAAAGTAACTGAGCCTACATTAGATTCTTATAGTATAATAACTAACAATACATATTTATCTCAAGATTTAAAATTATCAGCTATTCCTTATTTAGTTAACTAATCTAGAAACTTACAATTATAAGATAATAGCTTTTGTTCTATTTCCATCTTTGGTATTAATAAGTACTTGAAAGATAATGCAAGGAACATTGTTTGCTTACTTTGTAAAATGATAGTTTTTATAAAGTAAAGAAAATTAGAAGATGAAACTGCTAAAAATATACTTTAAATTGTAGAATTTGGATTTGCTACTTAGAATTTCCTTTTATTTATTTATGAGTTAGAATGGGATAAATTAACTACTAACAAAGAAAACAGATCTTTCAGATAATATATTATCTCACAATTCAATTTTAAGACTTTAAAGAACTATTCTAGTATCAATCAATATTTTATAAATACTAGCAAACAAGCTCAAGTTTCAAGAGTTCTCCCTTTTATTTCTTCTAGACCAAGTAAAAATATTTTGGAAAAATCTAAGTTTTATAAGACTAAACTATTTTTTAGCTCATTTTCTAATCTTATTGGTTGATTGTATGTACAAGCTTCCAAGAAGAATATTAATGATATTGTTAAGATCAAAGAGAATTTTCCAAACTTATCCACAAAAAAAGTATATAAGATTCTCAATAACTCAAAGAAAGACAAACTGAAGCTGAACATGGCAACTAAGATTTCTTCTAGAAAACAGGTTATCTTATCTATAAGCTTATAGAATGTTAACATAATTATGGTGAAATCTAACAAACATGTTACCAACATCAACAAACTTTTAAAGGATATTAAATCTGATGTTTTAGCTGACTTCATATATACTAATAACAAAGGAATAGTAATCACTACTAATAAAATAGCCACTAAATTAGATTTCAAAGTTATTAAAAACTACATCAAGAATATAGATAAAGTTAATATGAATGATATTATGAATCTTAGACTACTACAATCCAAATCTTATCTCAAGATTTTAGATATCTTATACTTTGTTGAAGATACTAACCTTCCCATCACTTTAGATTTTATCAAAAGAGTTCTGCAATCTACTTACATTTTCAATGACATTATTCTTACTTTTTACTCTTATATTATCAAAGTATCTCTCAAATCTAATATGACTGTAATCTAGGTTGATATTTGGAATTTTAAAAACAGTTCCAAGATAAAAAAACCTTATAAACAAATGCTTCAATATTAAAAGTTATATTGCAACAGTTCAAGAAACTAACATAAATCTTAGTATTCTTCAATATAGAAATTGTTGGAAATAGGGACATATGATATTTGCTTGTCAAGCATATGGATCTAAGTGTATCAAATGCAATAGTCCTCACAAGGTAGAATACCACAGAGAGATAGTGTAGTGTTGTAAAGTAAATTTTAAAACTAACTCTCTAAACTTGAAACTAAAAAAGGCAAACTCTATTCACATTTATTCAAGTACATTGATTGCAAGAGGGAACATCAAGCCAATAGCAACTCTTGCCCATTTTGGAAATATTATTTCAACAAAGAATAGTATGCCAAGAAGTATTAAGAGTTCTGAGAAAAAAAGAACAAATTAATTTGCTTAGTTGTAAACAAGACAAGTTAATGATTATAGAAAACAAAAAATATTTTCACAGAATGTTCAAAAAAACAGAATTCTTACTGACATTATTTTTATTTAAGAACCTCTCTGATTAATCGTTTGAACAGTTTCTTGTTTATCTGAAAAAGAAGAAAAATCATAGGTACATCTAATAACCCTTTTTGGATCATGTTCTTAAGATAATTAGTTAATGAGGTTAACTATCTAAGAGTTCTCATATATATCAATGCAAGACATATTCTCAGATACTCAACAAATAGTCTTAAAATATTTAAAGAAGTAAATCTAAACAATGTTCTTATCATGACAGGGGACTTTAATATTAGAGATAATAACTGGGACTTTTTATATCCTCACTATCCAGTACATACTAATACCCTTAGAGAAATTATTGACTCATTTAATCTAGAGTTGTCAGGCGCAGTTTACACCAGGGTGGAAGTCCACAGAATGGACTCGGAGATGAGTGGACTTGTGGAACAACCTTGGCTTCAGCTTATGTGCTGCGCCATCTGTCTGCTGCGTGGTTGCAACTTCAGATGAAGGAGAGAAAGTCCGAGTGGGAGTGAGTACTGATTGGTGTGTTGCCGTTGAACACCGGAGATTGAGTTCAATAAGAGTTTATCTCTATCGTCGATTATTAGACGGAATACCCGGAGGGTTACAGCACCGCCATAAGACGTATTGCGAGAAAGGTGGCCACCGTGGAAGGCGGGCTTGTATGGTTCGGAAGTGGTTTCACTGCGGGGACGTTATTTCCGGACAGGTGGACTTGCATATGACAAGAGTTGTCTATACCTATCAATAAAATTCCTACAGCATATGCTGATAACATGACTGAGTCAAACTTGGTAATCAACTTAATGCTCTTATGTAATAACTCAGAAGGAATCAATACTCATACCAATCTTCTGGACTTAAGAAGCCTATTTGATTACACTCATTTAATAGTAAACATCATTATTAGGAAAGAATTCATACAAGGCAAATAGAAAACTATTATAAGAACAGTGAAGAAGAGAAAAAATTTGTTAATAAGCTGATAATCAAAGTTGGTAATATTGACACTTCTAACATACAAAATAGCAATTCTTTAGAAGAAATAATACAAAAATTTGTAACTATCACAGAAAACCTTTGGATTAAACATTCAAAGCATGTTAAAATTACTAGATATTCTAAAGCTTGGTGGAATGAAGAATACAATAGAGAATTGTCTATGTACTGCATCTTCAGGTCAATAGCAGATTGGAAAAAATTCAAGAAGATGGTTAAGAAGACCAAATATCTATTTTTCAATGAAAAGATTCAAGAAATTACATCAAAGAACAAGAGGTCATGAGATCTTATAAACTAGGTAAAAAAACAGAAACTACCAGCTATGGAAGCCATTAAGTTCAATGGGTATTCATCTATTGAACTGGATAATATTTAGCAAGCTTTATATTAGACATTCAACTTTGCTCAAGATTGAAGTATTAATCTTTGTTTATTTAATGAGATTCCTTTGAAATCTCATTCTGAATGACCATCATTTTCTAAAGTAGAAATTATTAATACTATTACTAAATGCAGTAGTTTGTCCACTTCTAGACTAGATCATATCTCATAGAACTATCTCAAGATTGTGGTGACTAATAACAAATATATCAATAATTTTGTCAATATAGCTAATTCATACATTAATCTTGGCTATTGGCCTTCACATTTCAAAAAATCAACATCAATTATTATTCCCAAACCTAATAAACCAGTGTATAACTCTCTGATCTCTGAAAACATTTGCCTAATTATTCTTAATAAGCTTGGAAAACTTATTGAGAAAGTCATAAGTAAAAGACTTCAAATCCATTCAATCACCTCCAACTTTGTTTATCCTAACCAATTGAAGGGCTTGAGATACCCATTTACTCTAAACATGGAGTTATATCTAGCTTACTTAATATATAATGAATAGATAAAAGATCTATATACAAGTACTTGAGTTTTAAATATAGCTCAATTTTTCCCTTCTCTTAACCATTGTCTTCTTCCTTTGATGTTGAACAAAGCAGGATTCAATTCCAGAATTTCCAATTTCTTTTCTAATTATTTAATTAACAGACAAATATAATATGTTTGAAATAATTTTGTTTTTCCTTTTTTTAGAGCAGATGTGGGCATGGGTTAAGGCTTAGCTCTTTCTTCTATTCTATCTACTCTTTATATTGTACCAATTTTTTATGTTTTTTCATAAAAGAACAAAAAAAATCTCTTATCTCCTATTTCTGTGTTTACTCTTTCATTTTTTGATGATGGTTTTTCTATTTCTCAGAGAAAAAAGCTATAAAAAATCAAACATAAATTTATTTTGTAGTTATAGTATTATTTTCTCTCTTTTCAAACAATTTGGTCTTGTAATTGAACATAATAAATCAGAGATCTTCTACTTTTCTAGATCAATGAAGAATTATAAATGCCTTCTTTGGATCTCAGTCTACTAGAAAGACTTCTTTTGTATCCAAAATAAAATTGGAGATACTTATACTTTATTTTCAACAGAAAACTCTCTTTACATCAATACATTCACTTATATACCAACAAGACCTTGTTTTCTATCAAAAGCATGAAAATGTTGGGGAATTTCACTAGAGGCCTATTGTCTTTACACAAGTAACTACTATATAGAACATGTACTATGCCTATTGCAATTTACAGATTTCAATTGTGATATTATAAGGGAGCATCTGTCTTCCACTCTCTTAAAGAGTTAAATAAAATGCAATAGAGAGTGGTACTTTGGATCACAGATTCTTTTTGCACTTCACTATTATAAAGAGTTAAGGCTATAGTGGGTCTTATTTTTATTCACCTTCACCTTGACAAATTAATAAGAGACATCATCTAAGAGTATTATTTTTATCCTAACAATATGCTCTCAACTCCCTTTTAGATGAATACTATACAAAGAAGGCCAAACTACATTGCTTGTTTATAAATCATCTAACATGCAAATAATAATCTAAGATCAAGAGTTTAATAGTAGACATCAACAATCATTTAAACAAAGTTTTCCCTTCTTTTGATAGACTTTATAAAGAACTTCCTTCAGGTTTTTGATTAGTAGACAATTTCCCTAATCATTTCTCTTTTCATATAGTAAACTATAAAGACTTAGGTGTAAGAAATGACCATTGAAACAAACTCAACAATATATTCAATGAATCCCAAATTTGAAGACTATTCTCATTATCTTCAATGTCAGTCTCAAGAATAATGTTGTCACTTCTATTTCACATATGTATAATAGTTGAAATATTTTTGCCAAAACAATTTATCATACAATGAATGTCACTACCTCTGAAGCAGAGTTTTCTGATCAGACATGGAATCAACCAAGCTGTTCAAGTTTCTAATACTGAATATATTATCATTATTACAGATGTTATTCCAGCTGCAAGATATATTCAATTTATCTTTCCATTCATTCCAATTACATTCCATTACAGTTTTTTAAGATCTTAGAGCATTCTTCAACAAGAACTCTAACAACTCCATTGCTTTTTGGGACTGCCTTAGCAGCAACAAATGGCTTCCTCATGTAGTGGTTGATAAAAAAACTAAACAGCTGAAAATTGATTTTATTAAGTTCTTATGGCATTTTAGCAAGAAAAATAAATATGACTTTATTATTTAAATCTAAGAAATTCTTCCTCTTATAATTTGATACTTGAAAAGTTATATGCCAATTCTTTAAAATGATGATCACTTACTTGCTAAGCTTATTTATTCAAAAGATAGGACTTGGCTCTATCTCATTAGATATTCAAACACATTATGTATACATATCACAAGAGCTATTATGAATCATGCTCCAATTAGTGAATATTATCTTAGATTCTTTCCCAATGAATTATTTGCTTGTTTATATGGAGAATATCCAATTAAAACAAGAAATTATATCCTGAATAGTTATAGATATGTTACAAACTTCATTCAGCTTGTATTTCTACAACCAGTAGACTGATTTTCACAAACTAAGTTATGCTGTAAAGCTCCAAATAAGGACTATCTGCAAATATATAGGATATATAAAAACAACAACAAACAACTGAGATATCAGGTCATCAGTAACTGTAAGATCTTTGTTTGCTAATATCTCATGAATTACTGGATGTATTTGTACAATCAAACTTGTGTTAGAAAGTGCTTATCAAAATATTTCCAATAATATATATATATGATATATTATATAGCAATAAGCATTCATAGAGATACAAGCATATCAATATAATGACATAATTAGTTACCTTCTAAAATTAGCCTGATATCTGCTATGACAGATAACAGCTCCCATTAGGTATGAGTTTTGATCATGTGATGGAAACAACTTGCACACAGACCATCACTATTTTATATATATACTTCTGTGTTTGAGGATTAGATCTTAGACTTAACAATATCAATCTTTATTCTTTATTATCTATATTGATCTTAATTATCATTGTCATCATTATTAAACTTCTGAATCACTTCTAAACCTCTGAGAGTATATCCAAGATTTAGATATCATAAATAAGTGAGTAGTTCATTTTGTAATAAGATGGTTTAGGAATTATTGGAACTTCATAAGAGAATCATTAAAGAATATCATTGCTTTCCTCAAGTCTAATCTGAAAGTATTTTTTTTTCACAAAGAAATTACTTGATTGTGGTTTCACTAATATAATTTTACTTAGTGTGAAATAGTATCATCTAAATAATTTTTCTGTTACTTCTTTCTCTCTTACCTCTATTTTGTATGGTAGCATCTATAAGAGAAGTTGCAAATAAACATATTTCTTATACTTCAGCTTCTACTTGTTACGACCTTAAACTAAAGCTCAGGTTGCACTTAGGCAAAGACTTGAGAGTAGATAAGGGAATTGATTGAAGTGGTAAAGCATAAGAATACAGGATAGTATCCATGCTATATATATGAGTAAACATGTTGTAGCAGTATAAAAGCCATGAGTTCAAGACGTCATAAAACATGAGGAAGCAATGAAGAAAAAGTGAGGTGTCTGCTCCTACTACATGAGGCACTGACTGAGACTTACTATGGTGCAGCCGTTTATGTCATCATACCCTCAACCCATCTCCTTGTTATATCCTGAAGGTATTGATCATAACACTACTCCAAACTCAACAATAACTGGTATACCTTCCAATGTAGACATGAACAACATTAGAGGATGATTGGTCTTCTCTAGCATAGCTGGTTTGAAAATTTTGTCAATTTGCTCGAAAGCTTCATCTATGGCATACTACCAGCATATGACTCTCAACAATAATCTTTATGACTGTGAAATTCAGGAATCTATCAACAGTTTCTATTTGTTATATACAGACTATGCAAAGGAAGGTAAATTTGTTAGCTTGGTGACTGATTTGACTTCAGGCAAGAAATACCAATGCATGTGTAATGAGAATCCTGCCCTAAAGAGGGCACCTAAACCATATGATAAAGGTAAGAAGAAAACTGTGGGTAATACTAATTTTGAACTATTAGAAAATGTATTCAACATTTAATTTTTATATGATATTAATTAGGCCTTAGATCCAGAATCATGGGATGGCAATTTTAACCCAATCTTGCTGTATAAATCAATAGAGCACCTGGTATCTGATGCTAAGAATATCAAAGAATTCTTCTATTGCATGCAAAAATACATTCTCAACAAGAAGATTGAGGGTGGTAAAGCTAATGATATTAACAATCTCAAAGACATAGGTGAAGCTACTTGGGATTTCATTTCCTCTCTTTACAATTCAGGATGGGATGAATTCATTGCTGATAATGACAATCTCTCCTTCAGACATAAAGTAAAGGTCCAATTTGACTCCTAAATGAATGGGAACAACATTTTAAAAAATTTTATCAAACTAGCTTTTATTTCCCATCTTCCTTCTCTGATTCTAGCTAAATCTCCCAAGAAGGTTAATGATATTTCTAAGTTCTTTAAGAAAAATACTGAGAATAAAGGAAAAAAATTGTATATCCAAGCTTTATCTTTTTCTTCTAACACTACTAGGGAAACTTCCAACACTGTGAGGGAAACTCTTAATCAAGAAGGCATTTTCTAAATTACAAAACAAAAAAATTGAAAATATTTAAAAAATCATCAGTAGTGAAAACAAAACAAAACCAAGACTGAATATAACTATGAAGAGACTGTTAAGGAAACAGAACATCATTCCTATAAGCTCAGAGAACATAAAGAATTTCATGAAAGATATAAGCACTCATGTCACTAATATTAACAGAGCCTTGAAAAACAACAAGTTGGATATTGCTGCTGATTTCATTCAATCAGATAACAAGGAAGTTGTTATTATCACTAACAAAGTTGCAGGTACTCTTAATTTCTAAATAATCAAGAGATATGTTAAAAATGTTAATAATATTGAGTTGATTCAAGTTGAGGCTCCAAGATTGCCTCAGTTGAAGTCATATCTAAAGATTACTGGTATTACTTATATTTTGGACAATGATAATTCACCAATCATAGCTGACATGATTGAAAAATCATCAAAGATAACTACATATTCAACAACATTGTCTTAGTATTGAGGCCAAGAGTTATCAAGGTCTCACTGAAATATGACATGTCCATCATTTGGTTTGACATTTGGGATGCACAAAGCAGTTCTAGGGCCAAAGATCTTATCAATAGGCATTTCAATGTAGGCAACTATATTGCTACCATTCAAAGTGCAAATATGAATTCAGAAGTTCTCCAATGCAAAAATTGTTGGAAATGAGGACATGTGACTAGTATGTGTAGAATGCAAGGGGCCAAATGTATAAAGTGTAATGGCTCATATAAATCAGAACATCATTATCAATTTGCTTGGTGCTGCAAAGCTAACAAGAAAATTAATCCTCTTAGATTGGAGATAAAAAAAGGGAAACTATACCCTCACTCCTTCAAGTGTTCAAATTATAAGGGGGACTACCAATTGGATTCAAACCTATACCTTTTTTGGCAGTATTGATTTAATAGGGAATGATATTCCAAAGAACATCAAAAGCTTTGCAAAAGTAGAGGACAATTAATTTGTTTAACTGTGAATGGTAATGTGTCATGATTATCAAAGATATTAGAATCTTTTCACAGAATGTGCAGAAAAACAACTTAATTGTCAACACAATCCTTAAAACTCAATTTGACATCATCTTTATTTAAGAACTATTATGAGTTACTATTTGCTCAATACTAAGTTCAAAAAGTGAAGAAGGAGAAGTATTGGTAGGAGTACCAAATTATTCTAATTGGTTAACCTTTTTTAGGAACTCATTAAGTACTAACAACTCTTTAAAAGTCATCACTTATATTAACATTAGACTTTCATCTTTTTGCTTTTCTCTTTACAAAGACATTTATAATCACAGAAATATCTCTCTTATTTCTTCTTCAACAATAATGACATTTTCTTTCTGATTAATGTGTATTCAGATTCTTCTCAATTAGCTTTAAAGTATCTCAAGAATACTGAAGCTAATCTTAGTAATATTCTGGTTATAACTGGTGATTTTAATATTAGAAACAATTTATGAGATTCTTATTACCCACACTATTTTGTCTATAGTGATTTACTCTTTGATATTACAGACTTCTTTTTTCTAAAACTTTCCATACCTACTAACTAAGTTTTTACTAGATATCCTGATAAAAATCAAGATTTGAATTTGGTTCTAGACCTGATGATTTTAAGATTTAGGTTAGAAGAACTCAATAACTATTCTATCTATTCTGATTGGCATTTGGTATCAGATCATGCCCCACTAACAATCACTATTCCAATTGTTAATGAATATATTCAAACTAAAAAGCATACAATTGTCAAAAACAGAGAGAAAGAGAAAATCTTTGTCAATGAAGTAATCAAAGCTGTTAAAGATATCAATATGAGTGACTTATCTAATGTTGTTTCTTGTGAAAATGTTGTTTACTCTTTTGCCCATTCTTTAGAAAGAATATAGGAAAAGAATTCAAAAATTGTCAACATTACCAAGTACTCAAAAATTTGGTGAGACATGAATTATAGTAGGGATCTTGAGAAGTATAGGTTATCTAAGTGTATTGAGGATTAGAAGCAGTTCAAGAAAACAGTCAAGTACACTAAACATTTCTTCTTTGACCTCAAGATTCAGGAAATCTCTACCAAAAAACAGAGTCCATGAAAACTCATAAACTAGGTCAACAAATACAAGCTTTCTACTATTGAAGCCGTCAAATACAATAGTTGTCCTTGTCTAGAAATTGAGGATCTCTGGCATACTCTTTATTTGTCTTTCAATATAGCTTAAAACTGACAAATTAATGTTTGCATATTAGATGAAATTTCAAACAAATGTTCTATAAAATGGGTCTCTTTCTTGGAAGAGGAATTTATCAGTTCCATTGCCAAATATAACAATTTGTCAACTCTAAGTCTAGACAAATTATCATGGAGATACCTCAAGAGTATTGTCAAGGACAAATTGTATTTGAAAAGAATTATTAACATTGCTGATGTGTGTTTTGAATTAGGTTATTGGCCTTCTTATTTCAAAACTTCTATGTCTATCATCATCTTCAAATCTAACAAGAAATTGTATAATTCCTCTAAATTTTTCAGACCTATTATTCTATTCAATACTATAAGAAAACTTATTGAGAAAGTCATCAGCAATTGACTTTAGTTCCATTCAATTTCAAACAATTTCATCCATCCAAGTCAATTGGGTGGATTTAAACAAAGGTTGATGTCTAACACTAGTGTTGCTCTTACTTATTTTATCTGATTAGGCTGGGTCAAGAATAATATGACTAGCACTTTGGTCTTTGATATTGCTCAATTCTTTCTCTTATTAAACCATTGCTTGCTTTTTCTCATCCTTAGGAAGACTGGATTTAACCTTAAGGTCAATTATTTCTTTTCAAATTATTTAGTAGGAATAAAAACTTAGTATTTTTGGAATAATTTTTATTTTTCCTTTTTTAATGTTGACATTGGAGTAGGGTAAGGCTCAGCCCTGTCTCCTATTTTATCTGCATTATATTTAGCCCTTGTTCTTCATATTTTTTAAAAATATCTAAAAATCTTAAAAATTCTGGTTTCTATTTTATCTTTTGTTGACAATGGTCTTTTTGTTACCTAGAATAAATCACTGACAATCTCAAACTCTTTTCTCTTTTGTAGTTATAATATTATTTCTTCTCTTTTGAAGAAATTTAGTCTTATAATAGAATATGGAAAGACAGAGATGTTTCATTTTTCTAGGTCACATGGAGTCTTTTATCCTCCTTCTCTTGACCTCTCTGTTTTAGAAGGCCCTATTTTGTGCTCCAGGAACACATGGAAATACCTGGATTTCATCTTTGACAAGAAGTTATCTTTCTATCAACATATCAACTACTATGTGAACAAAGCTATCTCAATGGTTGAGTATATGAAGATCCTTGGAAATTCAGTTCATGGTCTCATTCTTCATCAGAAGTGACTTCTATATAAAAGTTGTGTTCTTTCTATTGCTCTTTACAGTTTCCAACTATAGTTATATAATAAAGTGCCTTTATCATATCCTCTCAAGAAATTGAGAAAGATGTAAAGAAGAGTGGCCATTTGGATTCTAGACACTTTTCAAACCTTGCATTCTTTTGGTATTGAGGTGATTGCAGGTCTTATCCCCATCTATCTATACCTTTGCAAACTCAGTGGCAGAGCTCAACTTAGAGCCTATTTACTTCTTCATAATTATATTTTGCAATCATTACTTAAGTCAAGACTATCAATCTGTAATGACTCTTATTGTTTCTTATTAGATTCACTCTTCCCTTATCAATATAAAACGATCAATAGTCTTATTGTTGATATAGATAATAGATTTAACAAAGTATTTTCTGTATTTGATTCACACAACAAGGAATTTTCTCCTGGTTCTCAGATTATTAACATTTTCCCTAGTCAATTCTCTTTTCATTTCTCTAATAAGTATAGTAAAAACAACCTTATATCTTGATTGCACCAACTTGATAATTTAATGATCATATCCTCATCAGATTTTTCTTATACTCTTGTTGTTACTGATACTAGTATCAAAAACTATATTGCCACTTCTATTGTTCACATTCATATCTGCAACAAACCTGTCATCAAAACTTTACATCATGCTGTAAATGTCACAATCACAGAAGCTGAAAATTTTGCCATTAGATGTGCCATTAATCAGGCCACTAGTATTCCTGGCATTTCCAAAATTGTTGTCATTACAGATTTGCTCCATGCTGCTCAAAGAATTTTTGATTCTTTATTATATCTATTCCAAATATACTCTGTATTTATTTTGAATGAGCTCAGAAGATTCTTTCTCCAAAACCTCAATAATTCAATTGAATTTTGAGAATGCCCAAGTCATTGCAATTGGTTGCTTCATAAAGCTGTCAATAAGGAATCTAAACAGTTCCATCCTATATCTCATTATCCTTGCAAGTCTTCTTGAGACTTTAGCAAGAAAATCAAATACAACAACATCTTATTTATTTAGAAGATGACTTTTTAAGCCTTAGTCTTAAAGAAACACCAGTTTCTTGAACTTTGTGATAAAGATAACAATCCTTTAGAACCTTTGTATTCTAAAGGCAGTATATGACTTAAGTATTTTGGGCATTCAAATTCTCTTTATACAAGAGTGACAAGAGCAATTGTCAATCACACTCCAATTGGTGAATACAGATTGAGATTCTTCCATTGGGAAGATTGAAATCTGAGAAAAGATTTGATAAGTTACTTTATTCTCTTTTTGAAATTTAACTATAGGGTGTTTTTGTTTGAAAGTGCCATTACTTAGTCATTATAGCATCTTTTATTATATACTTCTCTCTTTCTTCATTTTTATTTTATTATTTTATTTCTTCCTTCATGTAGTTTGCTTGTAAGTAGTTATAACATAGCTACCATAGCCTGCTCTCATACTCTGTGTAATAAATTGTTGATTTAAAAAAAAATTCTTTCTTTTTTTTATATTTCTTTTCTTATATTTTTCTTTCTTCTGTATCTTTTGCTATTTAAGTAGCTATGTTGTAGTTACCATGGTCTACTACCATGTCCTGTGTAATAAATTGTTGATTTTTAAAATAAAAAAAAGATGACAGCACTACCAAATATAAGTTTTGATCATGTAATAGAAATAGTACAAACTATTGCTATTTTGTATAAATACTTTTATATCTACAAATTAGATCTTAGACTTAACAATATTAATTACTATTAGTAATTATCAATTATTATTTCTTATTATTATCAATATCTATATTGATTTTAATCATTATTGTCATCATTATTGAACTTCTGAATTACTTCTAAACCTTTGAGAGTACATCCAAGATTTAGATATCACAAATAAGTAAGTAGTTTATTTTATTATATAAGTACTTGTATTCAGAATTACTTTGGCTGGCCTACTGGTAATATTTGTTATTCGATGAGTATATATGTGTGTTGAATAAACATTCTACTTGTTTATACTATCATGATTAGTATAATACTTGTAATAACTTACTAACTTTCAAGTATTATCTATTTATACATTTATATTAGTATAGCCTACTGTTTATATGTGTTTTGTACATATTGTTCTTTATTTAGAATAGACTATTAATAGACATATTCTATAAAATATATAAACTCTAGTAAGTATACTATTGTTAACTGAGAATAAATATTATATAACTTAGATCTTTAAGTAAAGATAAAAGACAACTTGTATATCATTATTAGTATTGCTAATGTGTGTATTGAATTAGGACATTGGCCTTCACATTTCAAAAAATCTACCATGATAGTCATCCCTAAACCAAATAAAAAATCGTACAATTTGCCCAAAGTATTCAGGCCAATTGTCCTTCTCAATATAGTGGGCAAGCTTATTGAGAAAGTCATCAGAGAAAGACTTCAGTTCAATATGGCTTCAAATGAATTTATTTATCCTAGTCAGCTTGGTGGTCTCAAATTCAAGTCTACTGTAGATGTAGGCATTGCTCTTACCTGTTATAAGACAAGTGTGTGGACAGACTTGGACTAGGGTTAGGGTTAAGTATTATAATTATTAGTCTACAACGGAAGAGAGATAGGAGATAGGCACGTGACCTAGAAGTCATGTGATAGGGTCTAGAGCAGTCTGAAAGGACTTAGAGTCTAGAAGGATCGAGAGGAGTCTAGAGAAGGAGTTAGGGTTAGGAGTGATGTCAAGGGACATGAGTTCCTCATGGTGTACATATGGTGTGCATATGTACAGCAAAGATTAAGAGTATGATGTCAGGGCACATGTAGGAAGCATGGTGGCCTTAAGGAAAACATATATGAATGAGTAAAAGAATATAAGGTAGCAGCATGGACTTAAGGGCTGGATAGATATTGTTGTAGCATGGACCAGGAGCCATGTATATATATAGTGGATAATATAGTGAGGGCTCCTTGTTGAGTTCTCTTGTAATTCCCACTACTAGATAGCCTACTGAGAGCTTTGCTGAAGTCAGCATACTATGAGTGCTGTTCTAGTGAGTGGTTGCTACAACATTACCCATATTATTCATACTGGTTGGGTTAAGAATTTATCCACAAGTACTCTCACTTTCGATATTGCCCAATTCTTTCCTTTGTTAAATCATTGTCTCCTGTCCCTCATTATGAGAAAAGCAGGTTTTGACAATCATATTATTTCTTTTTTTGCCAATTATCTTATGGACAGGAAAACAAATTACTTCTGGAACAACTTTATGTTCCCTGTATTCAACATCAATGTTGGAGTAGGTCAGGGCTCTGTGCTCTCTCCTATTCTATCTGCATTATATCTTTTGCCTTTTATCTATATTTTAGAAAACTGCCTTAAAAATCTAAAAATTCCTATTTCTATCATTTCTTTTATTAATGATGGTCTTTTTATTTTCCAAAGCAACTCTTTTGACATTTCAAACAGTCATCTCTTTTGTAGTTACAACGTATTAACTAGCCTTCTCAAAAAGTTTGGTCTTGTAGTTGAACACTCCAAAACTGAAATTTTCCATTTTAACAGATTGCATAAAGCATTCAATCCTCCTCCTCTCGACTTTACTCCACTAGGGGGAAATGTTCTTTAACCTAACAATATGTGGAAATACCTTGGATTCATTATTGACAGAAAGCTAACGTTTTATCAACATGTAGACTTTTATGCTAATAAATCAATATCTACTGTCAAGTGCATGAAAATCATTGGCAATTCAATTCAAGGCATCAACTCTTTCCAGAAACAACTTCTCTATAGGTTTTGTGTTTTACCAATTGCTCTATATGGTTTCCAGTTGTAGTACTACAAACATGCTCCAATGGCATATCATCTGAAGATCTTAGGAAAAATACAAAGAAGAGCTACAATTTGAATACTGGGGGCTTTCAAAACCTTCCCTTCATGCAGTATTGAAGCTTTAGCAGGTTTAATACTCATCAATCTTCACCTCCAAAAACTTGGTAGTTATTCTCAACTCTGAGCATACAGATTATCTTCTAGCCATCTTATTCACTCTTTCATTGATTCTCAACTCAATCTGTAATCAAATCTCAATGCTGTTGTTCTCAACTCTCTCTCTAATTGACAACAATGTTCTCTTGTCAAAGGTCATCTGGTAGATATGGCTAACCGATCTAATGAATGTTTTCCATCTTTTACTCCTCTTGATTTAGAAATTTCTCCTAGTTATAGAGTTATTGACAATTTTTCAGAACATATTTCTTTTAATATTTGTAGAAAAGGAAATAACAACAAATTACACAAGCAAGAACTTGACAAAATGGTTCTAGAAAATTCATTATCCCCTTTTGTCACCATTATTGTCTCTAATATAAGCATCAAGAATAATGTTGCTACATCTATTGCCCATATACACACGTTCAATAAACCATTAATAAAGATGATTCACCATGCCATTTATGTTACAAGTACTGAAGCAGAATTATTTGCCATCAGGTGTGGTATAAACTAGTCTTTAAGTGTCAACAATATATCCAAGATTATTGTTATCACTGACTCCATCCACATGGTCAAAAAAATTTTTGACCTATTTGTCCATCTCTACCAAACTCAATCAGTCACTATCCTATCAGATCTTTATAAATTCTTTAATCATTGTGAAACCAATTCCATCAAATTTTGGGAATGCCCAAACCATCTCAAATGGTGCCTTCATAATGAAATTGACAAAGAAACCAAAACATTTAATCTTATACCACTCTATCCATGTAAAAATTCATGGAAATTCAGCAAAAAGAGAGAAAGTAATGATGTACTAAACATTTGGAAAATAACATTCCAAGCTTCTGATCTCAAAGGGAATCAATTTTTGGACCTTCTGGATGATGACAATAACATTATCAAACTATCTTATGCTCAAGGAGAATTATGGCTTAAAAGCTATTGGCCATTCAAACTCTTTATATATATGGGCCACAAGAGCTATCACAAATTATGCTTCTACTGGCGAATATAGACTTAGATTCTTCCTGAGGGAGAAATTCAAATGTCCTTGTGGATGATATCCTATCGAGTCAAAATGCTATATCCTTTATAAATGTAGTAGATTTAATGGATATTGGAATTTAAGAAAAGATACTCTGAGCTATTTTGTTATGTTCTTGGAATTTAATCCAAGCACATTTTCTTTTTCTTAGAGACTTTTAGTTTCTCTTACATTTATTACATGCAAACTCTGATGTTTTTACTTTTTTATTTTTCTTTACTTTTTCCTTTCTTTACTTTTTTCTTTTCTTTCTCTTTCTGACTTCATATAGCTAAGTACAAACTAGTTTACCTTATATACTACAGACTATGGTCTATGCATACATTATTACTAACTTATCCTAAAGTATATATACTTTTTATAAGACTAATATATTATTATTATGTTATATAATATTATTTGTTCTAGAACCTTCTATAAAATTTTCTGTATTACATGATGGTGTGATGGTGACAATTGTCGCATTTCTGTCACATTTTATAACTTATGTGATATCACTCTACTTCTTTTATCTAAGTCTAAAATAAGAAAAAAATTAAAAACTTAAAATAAAATAAGAGAAAAGAAAATAAAAGAAAAATATAATAGAGTTTTGTTTCTCATTCACAACTTCTAACAGTACAGATCAAGTATAGTGTTTATTTTTAAAGTTATAACTGAGCTACAAATAATAGCTTTAGCTATTAAAAACAGATTAGCTACTAAATTAGTTATATTAAAAGTATGCAATGTCAAGCTTAGCTTTGATATCTAGCTAGTATTATATATGTACTTCATACTGTACTCCTAACAGTAATATTACAATTCAATAACCTTAGGGTTGATCAGAGAAAGAAATCTCATATTAAGGTTAATACAAAATGTTAGCCATAAGATCAAAACATGTGTTATGTACATTATATGATATTATTATTCTTATATCTTTTACTATGTTTTTTTGTGACTATGTGATCATATGACTATTACTGTGACTTGTATGAAAGTGTGACCATAATGTCATACTAAACACTAATCTCAGTTCTAAGAATAGAAAATAAAATAAAAGAAAATTAAAATAAAAAAGATATTAGAAAAGATTTCAGTATTAAATATTGTTTATATCATTTTTAGAAGACAGATAAAGAAGTAAATATTATCTGGAATATATAGAATATAAATATTAAATAATTTTTGGCTTTAGCTTATATACTGTATCTCTACTAATTATACTAGTTATATATTTTAAAAGTTTTACTTAGAAAATAAGTCTACTAAAAGATAGTGAGGTATATTATTATTAATGCTAGAAGTAAGTATTAGTTTTAATTAATTTTTAGAATATAAGTTTATAATATAACTACTAGCTTATATACTAAATATTTTATCTAAGATAGTTATTTAGAAAATAAAAACTATAAGTAAGCTATTTTAAATTTGAATAGTTTTTAAACATAAGAATAAAGATTTATAAAATTGTTAAAAAGTCTAGTGAAAAAGTTTAAGAAGTAATTAATATAAAATAGATATAGAATATACCAAAAAGAAAAAACTATTTATAAATTTTTTTTGAAAGATATCAGAAGAGCATGAAAATATTATCTGATATTTATAGATATGATTTAGTAAATATATTATATTTTTATATATTGTAATAATCATATTTTAGAAGAAAGTTGTAACAAGACTTCATTTATTTTTTTATTTTCTTATTTTTATTTTATTTTATTTTTTGGACTTAGAAATAAAAATTAGTATAACAATATAGTATAAACTATTAGCCTAGTATATATAAAGTAAATAGATTATACTTAGAAATTCTATTGAGTTCTTTTATATTAACTTTAATATAAATTTCTCTTTTAACTTTACTTTATAAGTTTTAAGTTATAATACAAACTTCTAAGTATAGGTATTTAGAATAGTGTATTACACTAGTTATCAGAATTAAAAGTAATAAACTTGACTTTATTCTATTATTATTATTATTTTATTTTATTTTTTATTTTTTAAATTTAGAGTTAAAGTTTAATATAATCTTACAAACTGTTACATAATGTGACATTACATCACATATCTGTCACATGTCACAGAAGAATATAAAATATTTTAAAACAATAACATTATTCCATATATTAATAATATATAATATATATAACCTTTAAAGTAAGCTAAGATTAGTGTAATATAAACTAGTAGTCTAACATATATAAAATAGATACTTTTGTACTTAAAACTTGATTGAGTTCTCTTGTATAAACCCTATACAAGATTTTTCTTTTGACTTATTACTGAGTCTTGAGTTATAATACTAGTTGATTTTCAAGCTAAGGAATTACAGAGTATTTATATATCTTAAAAACTAGTACTAAGACTATCTGAGAATTAGAAAAGATGGATAACTACTCTAGGTATACTAAAGTTCTTAGAAATCAAGTCCAGAGTTCTATAGAAAGCTATATAATTAGTAATAGAGTAATCTAACATGAAATAAAACTAGATTAATCTATACTAGAAGAAGAATATATACTTCCACAGATATTTTGGACAGAGTAGAGCTTAGGTAAGCATTATCCATAATAGAGTCAGATATATTGGATATGTTTGGATAGTATATAATAATTGGAAGATATTTGAAAGAATAAATAGATTAGTAGATATGATCTGTTAAAACAACTGGGGAGAAGAGCAAGATATTTAAAATTTCCAGAAAATCCTAAATTTATTATCTAAGAATTACTTATTACAAACTTAAGATCTTAGGGTTGGTTAAGTAAATAAACCTTGTATTGAGTTAACACAAGAGAACTTAATAGAGGATATTGTACAAGATTATCTATCTTAAATACTAATGGTCTATGCTTTACTACTTCTAGCCTACTCTAAATGACTATGTATTAGCCTTAAGACCAACATGTGTTAAACATATCATGTGATATCATTATACTAAAACTGTTAAGTTTACAAACAATAAACTTAGTTTTTCTTTATTTTATTCTCATTTTAATTTTAATTTTAATCTATTTACTTACTTTTCTATTTTTAGAACATAGGATTAGTAATGGTCATGAGTCACAAGATGCATAGAATGAAGTAGAAGGTTCTAGAACAAATAACATCATATAACATAGATATTACATGTTGATCTTATGTTCTACACATGGTCATTTAGGGTAGGGTGTGCAGTAGTAAGCATGGACCATTGGTAGTAGTATATAAGGTAGACTAGTTTGTAAAGGGATCTCTATTGAATTCTCTTGTGTTTCTCTAATACAAGAGTTGTTCTTATATCTAACCTTAAGGATTAAAGATCATAACAAAAACCTTTTATATTCTTCTATTGTGACCATATGACTGTGACTGTAACATATGACCCATCATGTGACTGTGACATCATGTTAAACCCTAACCTTAGATTCCCAAGCATAGAAAATAAAGAAAAAGGAAAATAAGAGCAAAAAGGAAATTAAAATAAATAAAGTTTATTATTTTCAACTCTGATAATACTAACTATATACTTATCTTCAGAAAATCCTAAGAGAACAAGATAGAAATTCTTAAAGATAACAACTACTCTATATAATAATAGGTATATTTTAATATATTAGAATTTTGTTTACATAAGCAGAGAATAATGATACTTAAGTAATCAGAAATAGTTTAGAATGGAAAGATTAAATTAAAAGAGTACTTAAATGTTTAGCAAGTACTTCTAAAGCATGGAAAAGCAAATTAGCAAATGAGTGCAAATACTGGAAAATATGAAAAAGAAAAGCTCTGGAGAAATAGATTTTCTTATATGATTTGTAAGTTAGAATAAATATAGCTGAATTAGAATGTAATATAGAACTGGAGTTGAGATATAGAAGATAGTAAAACTTTTAGCAAAGATTATATTATAAACTTTAAAATAATGTTAGAATTATCAATATTAAACTTAGTCAAGAGTTGTAATATAATGTTGTATATGATAGTTATATTGTTTTTTTTTAAATCAACAATTTATTACATAGAGTGCAAGAGCAGACTATGGTAGCTACGTTATAACTACTTACAAAAGAAATAGATATATATAGAGAAGAAAAAGAAAAGAAAAGGAAGAAAAAGGAGAAAAATATTTAAAGGAGAAAGAAAAAGAAAAAGGAAAGCAAAATCTGAAAGTAAATATATTTAATAATAAGAATTAGTTTTTGAGCTAGGACTCTTCTTTGGCATAGATTGGCTTGATGATATTATTGTCCTCATTGAGTAAGTCAAGAAACTGTTTTCCTTTGAGATCTAAAGCTTGGAAAGTCATTTTTTATATATTTAATATGTCATCACATTTGCTTTTCTTGCTGAAGTCCTATGATGTTTTGCTAGAGAAGAGTAGCACAGGATTGAAGGCCTTGGTTTTCTCATTGACCACTTTGTGGAGAGACCAGTTTAGATGACTAGGGCACTTCCAAAATTCAATGGAGTTATTATGATGTTGAAGGAAGAATTGATGAAGTTCAGTGAGAATGGTGACTGAATGGATTTAAAGAGGATGTGATGACGAATTGAAGATCTTCTTGGCTACATGAATGGAATCAGTGATGACAATAATTTTGGAAATGCCATCTTGATTTGAGGCTTGGTTGATCCCACACCTAATGGCAAAAAGTTTGGCTTTAGAACTCGTGACATGAACAGCATGGTAAACAGTCTTGGCAATAGGATAATTGTGAGTGTGTGTATGCAATATAAATATAGCAGTATTATTCTTGATGCTTGCATCTGTGACTACTATGGCAGTTGATGGGGAACTGGATGATTCAATGACTATGTTATTGAGCTGGCATGCATGATTTTTATCTTCTTTCTGTTTACTATGTAAGTTAAACACAATACAATCTGAGAAGTTGTCAATAACTCTATGACCAGGAGAAAGTTTGAAATGAAGAGAAGAAAAGGAAAGGAAAATTCCATTAATCCTGTTGTCCATGTCCACTATGTGGCTTTTGATGAGAGATCGCTGACAACTAGTAAGAGATTTGAGAGAGTTTGGATATTGAGGCAAAGATCCACTATTAGATAAGTCTATAAGGGATCATATAAGGTGATTGGGTGGAAGTGAATGTGCTCGTAGTTGCGACCTTCCACCAAGTTTCTGAAGGTGTAGCTTAATGGGTATAAATCCTATGATGGCTTCAATGCTGAGTGTAGGAGAGATTTTGAAGGCTCCTAGGATCTAGATGGCAGCTCTTCTTTGTATTTTTCCTAATATTTTCAAGTGATATGATAAGGGAGTATAGTTGTAAAACCAAAGTTGGAACCTATATAACACAATGGGGAGGATGCAAGATCTGTATAGTAAGTGTTTTTGTGATGGATTGATGCCTCAATTTGAATTCCCAAGGATCTTCATACATTTAATAGTAGACATTGTCTTGTCAGAGTAGAAGTTGATTGTTGGTAAAATACCAGTTTCTTATCAAAGATAAAGCCCAAGTATTTTTATGTGTTCTTGGGCCATAAGACAGGGCCTCCTATGGGTGTGAAGTCAAGAGAAGGGAGGTTGAAATCACTGTAAGATCTGTTAAAGTGGAATACTTCAGTTTTGGAGTATTCTACTATAAGACTAAACTTCTCCAGCAACTTCATCATGATATTGTAGCTACAAAAAATGCGGCTATTAGAAATGTGGAAAGATTTGTTCTGAGAGATAAAGAGTCCATTGTCAATGAAAGGAATGATAGAAATCAGAATATTAAGATTTTTTAAATGTTTTTCAAGGATATAGAGAAACGGAGAGAGATAAAGTGCAGATAAAATTGGTGAGAGTCCAGATCTCTGACCAACACCAACATTAACATTAAAAATAGGAGAGAAAAAATTGTTCCATGGATAGTTTGTCTTTTTACCTATTATGACAATCACTAGACACAAGGTCCAATGATAATACAAGCAGTAAATGTTATAGCAACCACTTGTCACTCAAGGACAAATGATCTTACAACGAGCAAAGCTCTCCAATAGGCTATTAAGTAAAGAGTGGGGGAATTACAAGAGAACTCGACAAGGAGCTCTTGCTGCATTGCTCCTCTATTTATATAAATTACATATGGTCCATGCTACAACAATATTACTCCTACCCTAATGTCCATGCATCATCTTCATGTCTTATTACTCATCCACATATGTTTTCCTTAAGGCCACCATGCTTCCTACATGTGTCCTGACATCATATCTTTAATCTCCGCTATACATGTGTATATCATGAGGAACCCATGTCCCTTGACGTCATCTTCTAACTCTAACTCCATCTCTAGACTCTTTCCAATCCTTCTAGACCGCTCTAGACTCTTATCACATGACTTCCAGGTCATGTGCCTATCTTCTAACCCTTTGTCCATTGTAGACTAATAATTACCTAAGGTCCTAACCCTAACCCTAGTCCAAAGTTTGTCCATACTTTTGTCTTATAATAGTAAAGCTCTTAGTTAAGTAATCAAGTGGAAAAAAGCACAAGAGAACTCAACAAGAAGCCTCTGCTAAATTAGAGTCTTATTTATACTGTTACAGGTTAGTTCATGCTATTACCTCATGTTTGCCTCATGTCTTACTCAAGGCTACCATATGTATACCATGTACCCTGACATTATCTTCCAGATTCTTTTACCCTGTTCTAGGCCTATGACGTTACATCATGTGACCTGTTATGTGACTGCAATGTCACATACCCCTTTATCATTAATAAAAAGAAAAAGAAAAAGAAATTTAAAGGAAAAGAAATATAAAATTAAGAAAAATAGATAAAAGGAAAAAGAAAAATGTTAGTATCCAAAGTATTCCATAATACTACCCACAAGATAATTGGCAAAAAAGAAAACAATATGGTTATTGAACTCCACTTTCTTCAAGATTAAAGTGAAGAGGTAATGGTTCAAGGAGGGGAAGAACTGTACTATGTTAAATACAAAAGTGCTATGTCAAACATAAGAGTGCTAGTTGATAGATTTTTGATCCAACCCAAGCAGATGATGTGAGTGAGAGCAACACCTATATCTGTCATAGATTTGAACTTTAAACCTCCCAGTTGACTCGGATGTAAGAAGTTGTTTGAAGCCATAAGGAATTGGAGTCTCTTGCTAATGACTTTCTCGATTAGTTTTCCCAGAGTATTGAGTAAGACAATTGGTCTAAATGACTTGGAGGAGTCGTACAATGCTTTGTTAGGCTTGGGGATGACAACCATTGTAAACCTCTTGAAGTGAGAAGGCCAAAACCCACAATTGATACATATATTAGCAATGTTGATAATGGT
>JAJOHK020000491.1:0-24908 GCA_022457215.2 Leucocoprinus gongylophorus | reverse complement strand
TTAAGATACTTCCATATACTAAGGCGGGATTTACAGCAGAGGATACTTGAAAAGTCGACTAGAGTAGCCAAGCCAATAGAAATCATTGGATCAAAATTGGCAGTCTGAGAAAATCACGATGGCATGCCGAGATGGTGCCGAGATGCCAGACATTACTACCTGGAGAAATTTGTCAGAATTGAAGATGGTAGATTCTATCAATTTTCATCTTTTTTTTTAAATCAACAATTTATTACATAGGACATGATGGTAGACCGTCAATTGTTTTCTGATTTCTCAAAGTTCTTGGTATTTCTTGGAATGCCATTCCCTATTGAAACGATGTCTGATTCAAATTTATGTCCCTTCTGGAAACATTGTTTCAATAGGGAATAGCATTCCAAGAAATACCAAGAACTTTGAGAAATCAGAAAACAATTGACTCACTCAGCCACGAGTGGCGTTCAAGCATGATTATCAAAGAAATCAAAATCTTTTCACAAAAGAACAATCTGCTTTTTTTTTTTAAAATCAACAATTTATTACACGGAGCGCAATGGCAGACCGTGGTAGTTACTTCATAACTACATACATGATGACTGATACAATATGAAAACAGAAATAAAGGAGTGAAGAAACATAGGAAAAAGAAAAATAGAATAGAGACAGCCTGAAATGCTAAAGAAAAAAAAACAAAGGAAAAATAGAAGAAAGGTACAAAAAGGACCTAACTAAGTAGAAAGAGATGAAAACACAAACACTCTCGGATTTCTTTCTAAGAACTGGATGAAGTAAGCAATTGAATCCCTCCATGGATTCCAATACTCATTGAACCTTCTGCACTCATGAAGAATGTGCCATCTTGTTTCAATAGAATAGAGACCACATGGACAACTGAATTCTTCTTTGGGGAAAAAGTGGAAGCAATACTCTCCTATCAGGGCATGATTAGTAATTGCTCTTGTAGCTCTGGCATATAGCATGTTTGAATGGCCAAAGAATTGCAACCAAGTACTACCTTTGCAATAGGTGGGTTCTAAAATATTATTGTCACTGCCAACAAGGTCCAAGAAATTCCTTCCTTTAAGATCTGACACTTGGAATGTCATCTTCCATTTGTTGATGATGTTGTCACTTTCTGATTTTTTGCTGAAATCCCAAGAGTGTTATGAACTAAAGTCCTTAGAGTCAGACAATAGAACAATTCTTGGATTGAGTAACACAAGAGAACTCTTCTACAAACTAGTCTACCTTATATAGTCCTACAGATGGTCCGTGTTAAGTACTGTGCACCCTACCCTAAACAACCATGTGGTGTCTATGTTGTATGACATCATCTGTTCTTGAATCTTCTACTAAATTCTCCCAAGTCTCATGATCTGTTTTGTGACTATGCTATCAGGTGACTGATGTGATGGTATGACTGATCAACCCTAACCCTAGTTGTTCTAAAAATAGAAAAATAGAAAAAGAGATCGAAAATAAAATAAAAAATGAAAAGAAAAATAAAATAAATCAAGTCCACCTTCTTTGATCTTAACAAAGAGTTCTTGTTCAGCAAAAGAGGAGTGAGATTGAATGATTTTGTGTCAGTGTTGACAGCTTTGTGAAGATGCCAATTGCTTTTGCTCAGGCACTCCCAGAATTCAATAACATTCTCAAGATGATAGTTGAAGAACTCTCTAAGATT
Source organism: Leucocoprinus gongylophorus (assembly GCA_022457215.2). Lineage (NCBI taxonomy): Eukaryota > Fungi > Basidiomycota > Agaricomycetes > Agaricales > Agaricaceae > Leucocoprinus > Leucocoprinus gongylophorus. Next base: position 23,239 of record JAJOHK020000491.1, on the reverse strand, counting down.
TCTTAGTATGAGAGCTACTTGTTTTTGGAGCATATGTAAGGAAGAATCAAAGATTTTTTTGGCAACATAGATAGAGTCTGTGACAATAATAATTTTGGAGATTTCATGTGAGAGGGCAGCTTAGTTGATACCACATCTGATAGCAAACAATTCAGCTTTGGAGGTTGTAACATTGACTGCATAGTGGAGGGCTTTGACTATAGGTTGGTTGTGGACATGAATGTGTGCTATAGATGATACAACATTGTTCTTGACACTAGCATCAGTTACCACAAGAGTATTGGTCAGGGAGTTAGAGGATTCAATAGCAAGGGGATTGAGCTGTTGAATACGTAATTTGAAGGAATGGTCACTACTTTTACTAGAAAGATGGAAAGAAAAACAGTTAGAAAAACTGTCAATGATTCTGTTACCAGGTTGGAATTCAGGATTGGTAGGATCAAATAAGGAGAAAACCTCATTGAACCTATTATCCATATTGACAATGTGGTCTTTGATGAGGTTGCATTAGTGCTTAGTTAAGGAGCTAAGCAATAAGGAGTAGGGAAAATATAAATTATCTGATTTATTATTCATTAACGATCTAAGGATGTGGTTAGCAGAAAGAGTATGCACTCTTAGTTGAGATCTTCTGCTAAGGTTTTGCAAGTGTATATGGATTGGGATGAGACCTGTGATTGCTTCAATGCCATATATGTTATAAGACAAGAGTGTGAACAGACTGTGGCTAGGGTTAGGGTTAGCTGGACATAGATAGATAGTATTATTATTAGTCTACAACAGAGGAAGAGCATGTGACCTGGAAGTCATGTGACAGAGTCTAGAGTGGTCTGGAAGGATTGGGAAGAGTCTAGAAGGAGTTAGGATTAGGAGTGACATCAAGGGATATAGGTTCCTCATAGTATGCACATATATAGTAGAGATTAAGAGTATGATATCAAGGCACATGTAGGAAACATGGTGGCCTTAGGGAAAACATATGATAGATGAGTAATGGACATGAGGATGACACATGGACCAGGAGCCATGTATATATATAGTGGATAATATAGTGAGGGCTCCTTGTTGAGTTCTCTTGTAATCCCTACTACTAGATAGCCCATTGGAGAGCTTTGCTGAAGGAAGCAAGCTATAAGTGCCATTCTAGTGAGTGGTTGCTACAACAATATGAAGGAGACATTTTGAATGCTTCCAGTATCCATATAGCTGTTTTCCTTTGGAGTTTACCCAATGACTTCAGAGAATATGAAAGAGGAGCTTTGGAATAATACCATAGCTGAAAACCATACAAGGCTATAGAAAGGGCACAGCTTCTGTAAAGGAGGCATTTCTGTTGCAGATTCAAGCCTCTTGTTGAATTGCCAAGGATCTTCATATATTTGACTGTAGAGATGGCTTTGTTAGCATAAAAGTTGATATGCTGACAAAAATATAGTTTTTTATCAAAGATAAAGCCCAGGTATCTCCAGATATCCTTTTGGATGAGTGAAGGGCTGCCAATAGCTGATAGATTTAGGAGGAGAGGATTGAAAATGCTATGGGATCTGGAAAAATAGAAGACTTCAGTTTTCGAGTGTTCTACAAGAAAACTGAATTTAGAAAGAAGTTTAGAAGCTATATTGTAACTACTAAAAAGTTGAGTGTTAGATAGTTGAAAAGATTTACCTTGTGAGATAAGAAGGCTATCATCAACAAAGGATAAAATAGAGCTTTTTAAATTAAGATTTTTTAAGCATTTTTCAAGGATATAAAGAAATGGAGAAAAATATAAAGCAGAAAGAATGGGGGAGAGGGCTGAACCTTGGCCCATTCTCATATTAACATTAAAGAGGTGAGAAGGGAAACTGTTCCAAGAATAAGCAGTTTTCCTATTGATGAGGTAATTTGAGAAGAAATTAATAACTTTTGACCTGAATCCTGCTTTGTCAAGAATTAAGGAAAGAAGGCAATGGTTTAGTGATGAGAAGAATTGGGTGATATTAAATGCTAGAGTGCTGGTCAACATGTTCTTGATCTACCCTATATAGATGAAGTGAGTGAGGGCAATGCCCATATCTATAGTAGATTTGAACTTTAATCCTCCTAGTTGACTCTGGTGAGTGAAATTGTTCACAACAACCTGAAACTGTAACCTTTCTCCAATGGATTTCTCAATTAGTTTGCCCAAAGTGTTAAGAAAAGATTCAGGTTCATTTAGTACTGTTTCATCTATTATTCAGAATTAAGCTGAATTAAAAGATGAATGAAGGGCTTGTCAAAGACCGGCTAGCTCCAAACAAGGATTCCCATTGTACTTTATCATTTCGATGGCAGGGAGCTTATGCTTATTGACCCAGTTCATAAGCTCCCAAGGACCTCATTTCTTGTTAGCAATTTCTTGAATCTTTAGGTTAAAGAATTCTCTTTTCATACTCTTGACAGTTCTCTAGAACGACTTCTAGCTTTCAATGCTTTTGAAGGATCTATAATTTGCCAAGTCTTGATTACACTTGTCATTTCACCAGCTTTCGGAGTGTTTGGTAATGTTGACAAGCTTTGAGTACTTTGTCCAGGAATGATTGATGATATTAACAAAGTTTAATACAGCTTCTTCTAACTCAGAAAGAATAATCTGCTTACTAACACTATTTTAGAAGTGCAAAAAAAATTTAATATAATTTTCATACAAAAACCACCATGGTTATTTATTCAATCTATCCCAAGTTTGTTGAACAAGGAAGAAGAAAGATTGGTAGGAGTTCCAAATTATTCCAATTGGATCACCTTTTCTAGGAACACTTCAAGCAATTATGACTCTCCTAAAGTTATATCTTACATAAATGTCAGACTCTTACAATTTTGTTTTTCCTTGCAAAAAGACATTTTTAATCATGGGAATATTTCTTGTGTCTTTTTCTTTAACAATGGTTCCATTTACTTCTTGATCAATGTCTATTCAGACTCATCTCAAACAGCTTTGAAGTATCTTAAGAATACTGAAGCAAATATCAATAATGTTCTAGTTATGGCAGGAGATTTTAACATTGAGACAATAGTTGGAATTCTTCTTTTTCTCATCACTTCATCCACCATGATCTTCTTACTGACATTGCAGACTCTATGAGTTTATGTATATCAAAATCTACTAACCAAGTCCCTACTAGGTATTCAGACAATCAGAATAATTCAAACTTGGTCATTGATCTCATATTTCTCTAACCAACCTCATCAGAGCCTGATAATCATATAATCTGCCTAGAATGGAGATTACTATCAGATCAAACTCCACTCACTGTTGATATTGCAATAATTGAGAAACATATTCAAACCAAAAAATATATAATCATCAAGAACAGCAAAGAAGAAAATAATTTTCTTGCCAAACTCATTGAATTCATCAAAGGGCTAAATACAGAACACATCTCAAGCAAGGAAAATCTTGAACAAATAGTATAAGAGTTTGCTGATAATATGGAAAAAATTTGGTTTAGACACCCAAAAATTATCAATATCACAATACACTTGAAATTGTGGTAGTACAAGGAGTGTCAAAGAGAACTTGAGAAGTATAGAGTTTCAAAACAAGTCAAAGATTGAAAGATCTTCAGGAATGTTGTCAAGAAGACTAAATGTGCATTTTTTGACACCAAAATTTAAGAAAAAACTATGGTTCTTGGAAACTCATGAATTGGGTCAAAAAGTATAAACTCCTGACCATCAAAGCAATTCAATATAATAGTTGACCTTGTCTAGAACTTGACAATCTTTGACAAACTCTTCATTCATCATTCAATTAATCTGGATTTGTTAGAAAAAATTCCAAACAAACCTGTTACAAAGTAGATGCCATTCTCTGAAGAAGAGTTCAAGAGTTCTATTATCAAATGCAATAATTCTTCAACTTCTGGTCCTGAAAATTGTCTTGGAGATATCTCAAAGTTATTGTCAATGATAGCTCATGCCTCAAGAACTTTATCAATATAGCTAATACATATATCAATTTAGGTTATTGGCCATCACATTTCAAAACATCATCTTTCATCATCATTCCCAAGCCTAATAAGAATTTATATGACTTCCCAAAGACATTTAGACCAATTGTACTATTGAATACACTTGGCAAACTTATTGAGAAAGTTATTGGTGAAAGACTTCAGTTTCAATTAATTTCCAAGAATGTTATTTATTCTTGTCAATTGGGTGGATTAAAACAATAATCTACTATGGATGCTGGGATTGCACTAACTTATCTTGTTCATGCTGAATATGTTAAGAATTTCTTGACCAGTACTTTGGCTTTTGATATTGATCAATTCTTTTTATTGCTCAATCATCAATTATTTCTCATAATCTTGGATAAAGCTGGTTTTGATTCCAAGATCTTTCTATTTAATTATCTAGTAGGTAGAAAAATGAAGTATCTTTGGAACAATTTTTCTTCTTCTCTTTTCAGTGTTAATATTGGGGTTAGATAGGGCTCTCCTATTATGATATGGTAAAGGGAGAAGTAGTAATATTCTTTATATATTCTTTAGGATTTTATATTAGATTTTACTTTGAATTTACTTTTCTTTTATTATATTAATGATGATGATGAAGAGGCACATGACACTGCAGTCACATGACATGTTACATGATGTGATGTCATAAAAGCCTAGAACAGACTAGAGCAAGCTAAAGCAGTCTAGATAGATGATATCAAGGAGCATGTTAACTGTATGGCTACCTCATGGTGTACACATAGTGCACTCATGAATGACACATGGACATTAGGACTGGAGTAATTATTAGTAGCATAGACCATGTGTAACTTATATAAATAGGATAGCAATCTAGCAAAGACTCCTTATTGAGTTCTTTTGTAACCCTTTACTTGATATCCTACTGAGAGATTTATTGCTTGTGTTATTATTGGTCATTGTGACTAGTGGTTGCCACAACATCTGTTATATTTCCTATTTTGTTGGCTTTTTATCTTTCTCCTATTTTTCATACTTTTGAAAAAAGATTATGTAATATTTTAAAGTCTCACCTCTTTTATAGTTACCACATTATGTTTTTTCTTTTTGAATAGTTTGATCTGGTCATTGAACATAAGAAAACAGGAGTTTTCTATTTCTCCAGGTCATATGAAGTTTTCAATTCTTCACCACTAGATCTTACTACTCTAGAAGGTTCTATTTTTCATCCCAAGAAAATATAGTATTATCTAGAGTTTATCTTTGATAGAAAGTTGACTTTCTGATAATATATCAACTTTTATACTAACAAGACAATATCAACTGTTAAATGTATGAAAATGCTCAGAAACTCATTAAGGGAACTTATCCTTACTTAAAAACACCTCTTATACAGAACTTATGTACTACCCATTGTACTATACAGTTTTCTATTATAGTATTACAACAAAGCTCCTTTGGCTTATCTACTCAAAGAACTTAGGAAAATGCAACAAAAAGCTGCTATATGGATATTAAGAGCTTTTTGAACCTCTCCCTCTCTTGGTATTGAAACTATTGCAGTCTTATCCTGATCTATTTAGATCTACAAAAACTTAGTAGTAGATTCCAACTCAGAACACAATTGCTACCATCAAATCATTGTTAAAGTCAAGACATTTGAACAGCAACAATAATCATCATTTATTGCTCAAAAATTTAACTTCCAAATAGCAATTAAACATCAAAGGTTCTATTGTGAATGCAAATAATATATTGAATAGAGTTTTTTCTTCCTTCAATCCTTTTAGTACTGAATTCTGTTCTCTTGAAGATAGACTAATTGATATATTTTCTAGTTGTTTTTCTTTTCATTCTATGAATAGGAAAAGTAAAGAAAGTAGAAAAGCACACATTTGCAAACTTGACAAACTTATACTCCAGATATTAGCTGATTAAAAAACAGCTGTTATAGTATCAGACATAAGCATTAAAAATCAAGTAGCCACTTTGATTGCTCATATCCACATCTATAATACTTCTGTCATCAAGACTCTCCACCATGCAATTAATATTACTTCCACTGAGGCCAAACTTTTTACTATTAGGTATGGCATCAATTAAACCACTCAAATAGTCACTATTAATTATATTATTATCATCATGGACTCAATATATACTGTAAAGAAAAATTTCAATTTGTTAGTCCACTTATATCAAATTCAGTTGTCCACAATCTCTAGAGAACTTAGGGAATTTTTCAAAAGAGATCAACATAATTCTATTAAATTCTAGGGTTGTATAAGTCATAACAAATGGACTCTTCACTATATAGTCAACAAAGAAATGAAGAAATTCAACCTTGTCTCTATCTTCCTATGCAAGTTCTTATGGGAGTTTGATATAAAAAATGAATATAATAAAATTCTCAACAATTGGAAAATAATGTTCTAAGCCTTTGATGCTAAAAGAAAACAATTTTTAGAGCTTTTTGATAACAATTTACATTTTATTGAACCTTCTTATTCTAAAGGAGGATTGTGGCTGAAAATTTTCAATCACTCCAACTTATTATATGTTAGAGCCTCAAGAGCTATTGTCAATTATACTTTTATAGGAAAGTATTACCTTAGATTCTTCCTACAAGAAGAATTTAAGTGTCTATGTGAATAGTATCTGATTGAAATGAGATAACATATTCTCTATAAATATAAAAGGTTTAACAATTATTGGAATTCTAGATAGGATACAATAGCTCATTTCATGCTTTTCCTGGAGTTTAACAACAATGCTTTCTCTTTTAGAAAAAGTATTACTTAGTCAAATTACATTTGCTTTTCTTTAAGTAATTTTATTTAATTTTTTTCTTTTTTTTCTTTTTCTTCTTCATGTTGATTGCATTTGTATGTATGTAGTTACAATATAGCTACTGTAGACTACTCTCATGTCTTGTATAATAAATTAATGATTTAAAAAAACAATAGTAGACCATGGTAATTACACAACATGATTACCTAATTAAAGAAGAAAAAGGATAAGTTTTTCTAAGTAATGCTTGTCTAGAAATAGAATGCTTTAGGATTGAACTCCAGAAATATGAAAATATCCTTGAGAGATTTCCTCTTAGAATTCCAAGACTTTTTATATTATGTATAATCAAATAAGATGTGTCTTCTTGTTTCAATAGGATAATTTCTATATGTAAATACAAAGAGTTCTTTAGAAAAGAACATAAACCTATATTTACCAATAAAAGTATAATCTGTGATTAGTCTTGTAATATGCACAAATATACTTTAGCTAAGTACCATCTTTGAAATATATTAGATGAATAGATTAATGATCATTATTATTTAATTCAAGAAAATTTCTTTTCTTGTACTCTGTAACTTAGAAATACATTTGTCATTTATTGATAATAGTGTTGTATTCTTCTTTCTTGCTGAACTCCCATGATGTTTTGCTTGGAAAAACATAGTTAGTTTTTAGATATTTTGACTCTTTATTCACTAATAGATATAGTAACATATGGTGACTACTTAATGTTAAAGATAATAGAGTGTATAGCAGCATGGTGTAGTGTGATCAACCGGTAACCACTTATCTATGGTATATACTTCTATAGAGAGCTGAAAGGGAGCAAGTAATAAAGAGAAACAAGTTATATTATTCAAAGATAAACCTCACTATGTAAATTTTCTCTATTTACTATTTAATTAGGATTATGTGCTTACTAAGCAAAGTGCTTCACAACACTTGATGCTATTAGAACAATCCTAAAATACAATTATGTTATTTAGGCTTCTTTTAAAGAAACATCTAAGATTTTTAAATATAGTAATAGAATATAATTGATATAGATAAATGGATATGTTGAAGATCTGTTTAGCAGCTGAGATAGCATTAGTGATAACAATGATATAAGTAATATCTTGTAATTGAACTACTTAGTTTATCTTATATTATATAGTGAAGAGTTTAGCTTTCATAAAAGTTATGTTCATAGCATAGTAGATGTCAGAATTGAAGATGATGGACTTGGTCTCTATTTTATATTCTTTTATATTCTTTTATTTTCTCTTATTTTTATAGTGGAATAAAAAATGAAGAAAACAAGTAAAATATCATTACAGGTTATATGATACAGTCACAGAAGTCACATGCTCATGTGATGCAAGGAAACAATATAGATAAATAATGCTATAACAATATGTAGTACATATATTGGCCTTAAGGCAAACACATAGCCTTTAGAGTAGGCTAGAAAAGTAGTAGCATAGGCCATTGTAGTTTAGTATATAAGATAGATGTTTTTGTATAGAGTTCTCTATTGAGTTCTCCTATGTTACTCAATACCAGAGTAATCTTTTTGTTCTAACCCTTAGGCCTAAGTTATAACATTAGAACTCAATCCTCTTTCTTGAGACTGTTCAACACAGAACCCTCTCTTACTTACTCTCTCACTATTCTCGACCAAAGGGCAATACCATCTTTTAGTCAAAAAGATATAGCTAGACCTGTCAAGATTGAAGAAGGTGGACTTGACTTATTTTCTTTTTGATTTTATTTCTCTATTTTCTATTTTTAGAACAACTGGGGATAGAGTTGATCAGTCACGCCATCACATCAAGTCACCTGATGACAAAGTCACAAGACCAATTACAAGACTTAGGAGAATTTAGTAGAAGATTTGAGAACAAATAACATCATACAACATGGATGTCAGGCGCGGTTCACACCGGGGTGGAAGTCCACAGAATGGACTTGGAGATGAGTGGACTTGTGGAACAACCTTGGCTTCAGCTTATGTACTGCGCTGTCTGTCTACCGTGTGGTCGCAACTTCAGATGAAGGAGAGAAAGTCTGAGTGGAAGTGAGTACTGATTGGTGTGTCGCCATTGAACACCGGAGATCGAGTTCAATAAGAGGTTATCTTTGTTGATTATCAGACTAGCGAATTACAGTGTAACTACTAGTCTTATATACAAACTGATATTATAGGAGATGCTTGGGGTTTCAGTGGGAAAACCCCTATTGCCCCAAGCGGAGGTTTCAGTGTTGAGACACTGACAGGAGTAACTCTGTCATGGAAGACTGAGTTGAATAGGAGTATCTCTGCTATGGAAGACAGAATATCCAGAGGGTTGCAGCACCGCCATGAAACATGTTGCAAGAAAGGTGGCCACTGTGGAAGGTAGGCTTGTATGGTTCAGAGGTGGTTTCACCGCGGGGACGTTGTTTCTGGACAGATGGACTTGTATATGACAGATAGCTAGATAGTCAAGTTGACTCATTTTGTATCTCAGAGAGGATATTGTTGATAATGGTAATGGTATTGGTGGCAATAATGAATATAAAGGGAGAGCAGAACCTATGCTAGTCTCGCTTTCCAATTCATATTCTGATAACAAAATCTCAGTATGTGATATCAAGCCCTTTTCTTGTCCTGCTTACATGTTCTACTGCCTACTTCTTTTTCAGCTACTGCCCTAGTAAAATCTATATGATTTTGTCTTAAAAAAGATGTTCTACTCTAAACAGTGTTTTAAGAATGTCTGCTGTTCCTCTATATAGACAGATCACAAGGGGATCTATAGTACAAGGCTGATACAAGAAAAAGTTACTATCACATCCACACAAGATAATATATTTGAAGTGTATTAGTAGGCTTTGATACTAACAAACAGCTAGGCTTTTCCTGCCTAACTAGTATATCTCTTGAGCCTAGGGCCTTGTTATGAACTTAAATCCTTAGAGTTGGATAAAAGAACAACTCTTGTATTAAGTAACACAAGAGAACTCGATAGAGAACTCTTCTACAAACTAGTTTACCTTATATAGTCCTACAGATAGTTCATGCTAAACACTGTGTACCCTACCCTAAACAACCATGTATAGTCCATGAGATCAACATGTGGTGTCCATTGTCATATACAAGTCCATCTGTCCGGAAACAACGTCCCCGCGGTGAAACCACCTCTGAACCATACAAGCCTACCTTCCACAGTGGCCACCTTTCTTGCAACATGTTTCATGGTGGTGCTGCAACCCTCTGGATATTCTGTCTTCCATAGCAGAGATACTCCTATTCAACTCAGTCTTCCATGACAGAGTTACTCCTGTCAGTGTCTCAACACTGAAACCTCCGCTTGGGGCAATAGGAGTTTTACCACTGAAACCCCAAGCATCTCCTATAATATCAGTTTGTATATAAGACTAGTAGTTACACTGTAATTCGCTAGTCTGATAATCAACAAAGATAACCTCTTATTGAACTCGATCTCCGGTGTTCAATGGCGACACACCAATCAGTACTCACTTCCACTCAGACTTTCTCTCCTTCATCTGAAGTTGCGACCACATGGTAGACAGACAGCACAGCACATAAGCTGAAGCCAAGGTTGTTCCACAAGTCCGCTCATCTCCGAGTCCATTCTGTGGACTTCCACCCCGGTGTGAACCGTGCCTAACAGTATTATCAGACTCCCAAGTCTGCTGTCACTTCTGAGCAGTTCCACCTGCTAAACTCTCTGTTGCAGTTCCGTCTGCAATCCATTTCACTTCACACTTCAAAGTCCAAATAGCTTTCTCTCGCCATAATTTCTCAACTCCGGTCCCACCGCTTGGGACACCCTTTAACATGATCTCGCGTTTCAGCGACCAGATGGCTTATCTGCCAAATGCACCACGACACTCAAGACAAATCCATCAAAGAGGCCATTCATCTCCAAGATCTCCTTCCAGTACAATCTAACCTGGCCAGACAGTTTTGCCTGTTCCTGGCCCAAGTATCATCCCTGTGGACAATGATCCTAATTGGGAGGATGCTCCTGCTAATCCTAGTACTAACAATAATATAGCTAATAGACCCATGTCCTCTACTCACTCATAGTCAAAACCCTGTCGGAGCGATAATACTAATGAACAATTAGCTGAAGTACTCAGCCGACTTGCTAACACTCTCAACACTAATCAGACTCCCACACCTAATACTAATTCAAGGGGAACTAAAGTCCGCATCCCTGACACTTTCAGTGGCACTGAGCCTGACAAGCTCAATAATTTTCTGTTTCAATGCAGGCTATATTTCCACGCTAATCCAGCGCAATTCGACACAGACATTGCGAAAATCAACTTCGCAATGACCTACCTTACTGGAGTAGCCCAGGACTGGTTTGAGGTAGGCCTCAACCAAGAAGACCAGGGCATCCTCTAAGACTGGCTCTCTGACTGGAACCTATTTGTGGACGAACTACGTCGACATTTTGGTCTTTCGGACCCCATTGGTGAAGCGGCCAACATGCTGGATAATCTTCGCATGAAGCCCGGCAATAAAATTTCCACTTACAATGTGGACTTCATGTACTATGCCTCCCAATTAGATTGGGGGAATAGTATTCTGTGCCATCGCTATTACCAGGGGCTCCCCAATCAGATCCAGAATTCCATCTCCACCCAGAAACAAGGAAAACCCACATCATTTCAGGATATGTATACCTTAGCGATGACCATCAATCACCACTACTGGGAACGAGACTGTGAATGCCACCATGCAAGACAGGTGGAGAAAGAGGCCCTTGAATCTCACTCCCAGAAGCAAAGAAAAGCTTCCACCTCCAGTTCTGTCATGGCCTCCCAGAGCAAGGCAAATCTATCTCTGGCGGCCTCATCCACCAAAAACTCTTTCTCCAAGTCATCTCCATCCCCCACTCCCAAGAAGCAACCCAACACTCCATGGGTGGACCTCTCTTCCAAGCTGGCTAGCAATAGAAAGTTGACCAGCGACGAGCGCAAGAAGCATCTCAAAAACAATCTATGCCTCTATTGTAGTGCAGGAGACCATAAGTTGGACTCCTATCCCAAGAAGCAGACTACGGTCTCTCCCAAGGGCTGCAGTGCTTCAGCAACTGCTGATACTCTAGCAGCTGTCTCCGAGAAAACCTCAGAAAAATAGAGAGCGATCCCCAGGACTCCACACAGACTGAGGGTCGTGTTGAACTCCCCTGTGCAGCAACAAGTCCAATTTGACTCAATGCATCTGCTCTTTCTGATCCTCATTCACTCTTTGTTTCCCTTACTCCTCTCTTGATCCTTGGTCAGTATCACCTTAATAAAATCCCGTTCTGAGCTCTTGTCAACTCTAGGTCTACTTACTGCTTTGTAGACTCTAAATTTGTGGATACTCACCACCTGAAGACATCTGCAACTCCTCCAGTTGCTCTCCACTTATTTGATGGTTCATTAAACAACACCATCTCCGAAATTGCCAACTTGCCCATAATATTTTCCTGGACTTTTATGTCACTCTACTTGATTCTTCCTACTCTTTGGTCCTTGGATACAACTGGCTTGCCTGACACAATCCACTAATTGACTGGGTAAATGGGTTGATAAACTTCCATCCATCTTTGCAGGAAAATCTCGCTCCTTCTCACGTTGTGGCCAACACACCATTGGCATTTCTGTCCTTTTTGGACACTCCTCTACAATCATTGGACTCTGCAGTTTCCATATCTGCATCTGAGATCTCCATGTCTAACTCTGAGTGACCAAATATTGCTATCATTGGTGCTGTAGCATTCTTGTGTGCATCAAAACTTCTGGGCTCCCACAATTTTGAACTTTGTCTTCATTCTTCAGACATTCAGGCCAACTCTGCAAAACTTGTGGAAACTCCTGATCTCTCCAATGTCTCTTTCAAGTATCACGAATTTGCCAACATTTTCAGCAAAACTAAAGCTGAAGTTCTCCCTCCTCATCATTCTTATGACCTCAAAATCAATCTGGAAGAGAGTGCTCAACCTCCGGTTGGCCCTATATACTCTCTTTCAGCATCTGAACAAGAGGCTCTGAAGGAATTCATTGAGGAAAATCTCAACATGGGTTTTATCTGACCAACCTCATCTCCGCACGGTGCACCAGTCTCATTTGTTAAGAAGAAAGATGGTTCACTGCGCCTTTGTGTTGACTTCCACAGTCTCAACCGTATCTCCAAAAAGGATCGTTATCCACTTCCGCTCATCTCCAATCTACTAGACTCACCTCGCAAAGCTCAGGTTTACTCAAAGATAGATCTTTGCCATGCTTACCATTTGGTTCGCATCGCCGGTGGTGATGAATGGAAGACTGCCTTTAGGACACACTATGGATCATTTGAATGGTCTGTAATGCCCTTCAGCCTTACCAATGTTCCTACAGCCTTCCAGCGATTCATGAATGACATTTTCTCCAATATTTTGGATGTCTGTGTTGTGATCTATCTGGATGATATACTCATCTACTGGAATAGTATGTCCGAGCATCACCGGCATGTAAAAGAAGTACTCAAGCATCTCTATAAGGCTGGTTTTTATGCCAAAGCAGAGAAATGTGAATTCCACTCTAAGTTAGTAGAGTATCTGGGATACATCCTTTCTTCTTCTAGCCTTACCATGTCTGATGATAAAGTAAAGATTATTCAAGACTGGCCAGAACCCAAGAAAGTCAAGGATATTCAATTCTTCTTAGACTTTGCAAACTTCTACTGCTAGTTTATCTTCAACTACTCAGACATTGTCATTCCATTAACATGTCTCATCTAGAAGAATATTCCTTGGAAGCTTGACTTCTCTTGTCAAGATGCTTTCAACTCTCTCAAGAAAGCATTTACCTCTGCTCCTATTCTCACTTATTGGATTCCTGATGTTCAACTCATTGTGGAAACTGATGTTTTGGACTATGCTCTTGCTGCAATTCTCTCTATTGTTAATAAAGATAATGAAGTTCACCCAGTTGCCTTTCACTCTCACACTTTCACTGCGGCGGAGTTGAACTATGACACACATGACAAGGAATTGCTTGCCATCTTTGAAGCTTTCAAGATTTGGCGGCACTATTTGGAAGGTCCGGCCTATCCCATCGACGTTGTTACGGATTATAAGAACCTTGAGTATTTTTCTACTACCAAGATATTGACCCAGAGGCAAGCACGGTGGTCTGAGTACCTTTCCCAGTTCAACCTTGTCATCAGGTTCCACCCTGGTTGTCTCGGCACAAAACCGGATGCTCTCACTAGACAATGGAACGTCTATCCTAAAGGGGGGAATACTGGCTATGCCACAGTCAACCCTCACAACTTCAAGCCCATCTTCACTCAAGAATAACTTGCAGCCTCCGTACGAGCCACTGTCCTTCTTTTCCCTTCTCTCCGCGCAGCTACAGTCGTAGATCTGGACACCCTACATCAAGACATCCTATCGGCTCTTCCTAGTGACCCAATCGCTACAAAACATATCTCCGCAGATGGCTAGTGGTCTACGGACCCAAACGGTCTACTCCTCCTCGACAACAGAATTTATGTACCATCTGCTGGTAACCTCTGCATATGCGTTCTCCAGTACAATCATGATCACATCCTTGCTGGACATTTTGGTCAAAACAAAACACTGGAATTAGTCTGCCGCGGATACTCCTGGCCCAGCCTCCATGCTGACGTACAACAATTCTGCAAGTCCTGTGTCACTTGTATGCAATCCAAGCCACAACGTTACAAGCCCTATGGATCCCTCAAACAACTCCCCATCCCTGAACGACCATGGAATTCCATTTCTATGGACTTCATCGAGAAACTTCTGTCATCCTCTGGGTTTGACACTATTTTGGTCATAGTCGACCGGCTCACCAAGCAGGCGATCTTTATCCCTGCCCACAACACCATTACGTCTGTGGACTTAGCACGTCTATTCGTCCTTCATGTGTTTTCCAAGCATGGCGTTCCTTCCTATGTCACCTCCAACAGAGGTTTGGAGTTTGTGTCAAACTTCTTTTGATCTTTAGGCACTGCTCTCGACATGTGGTTTCACTTCACTTCAGGTTACCACCCCAAAGGTGATGAACAAACCGAACGTACGAATCAGACACTCGAGCAATACCTCTGTGTATATTGTAACTACCAGCAAGACAACTGGTCCAAACTCCTACCTCTCACAGAGTTTGCCTACAATAATGCTCCGAGCGCAACTACTGGTGTTTCTCCTTTCTTTGCTAATAAGGGATATCATCCAAACATCACTGTTCACCCCGAACGTGACATTGCTTCCTCCCGAGCCTGTGACTTCGCCGTAGACCTCGATGAATTACAGAGTACCCTCAAAGCTGAAATCTCCGCGGCCCAACAGCGTTATCAGAAATCTGCTGATGCGCGACGTTCCCCCACTCCTGATTTTAAAGTAGGTGACAAAGTCTTTGTCAAGGCTCAGTTCTTCCAAACCACTCGACCTTCAAAGAAACTCTCCAAAAAATATCTCGGACCCTACGAAATCATCGCCCAGCCTAGTACTCTATTGTTCACTCTCCATCTTCCAGAGTCTATGCGCTCTGTTCATCCAGTCTTCCATATGTCCATGCTTGAACCCGCCACATCCAACACTTTCTCTGAGAGAATACAGCCAGCCCCCGCTCCAGTCATAATTGACAGGGAACCCGAATATGAAATTTCTCGGATAGTGGATTCCAAAATCGATTGCCGACGGGCATGTAAACTCCTGTACAAGGTGATCTGGCTAGAGTATGAAGACACTGGAGACGAATCCAAATGGATCCCTGCATCCAAACTCACTCATGCCACGGACTTGGTATCAGATTTCCACATCGCATATCCCACCAAGCCCGGTCCTCTTCTATTGTCCTGATCACGCTGTTGCATTTTGTTCTCTGCCTCTGTGCATTTCTAACAGGGATTTTCCTCCATTAATTTCTAGTATATTCTGTCCGCTTATTTTCATTAACCCTCAGCTTCTGCGCACTTTTCGGGGTTTTCTTTTCAAACTTCAAACTTCGTTTCATTTTAATTCTTGTCTTTTCTTACTCACACATTTAATTCACAGAAAAAATAAAGTCTATTAAAAAGAAAAAACAAAACCAGTATACTAATAGGAGGTGGACGACGGAGTTCCCCCCTCCTAACTCTCTCCGGGGCCATCCTCGGACCCCACCAAGTCCTGGAGGGACTTCCTGACTCCTTGGTACTCCTCCACGAGTTCCCGGAGTGCCTTTTCAATGGTACTTAGAACCCCGCCATAAGTAGGGATCATGGCCAGGGTATTGGTATTGGTGTGGGGTACACACCGCTGCTTGAGTGCAATGCACCCGGCACAGGCAAGGGAGTGACTATGAAAAGGAGAATTATTAAAAAACAATAAATAAGTATAATTATTAATCACTCATCTTGAGGGGTGCACCAGGCAATCCTGCCCAGCGCACACACACCTCTCGCAGGGGGTAGCACCCCCGCGGTAATTCCCTGGTTGCTTCCCTCTAGCCTTCTTGGAGAGCCGTTGCTCCTCCTCACCTCCTGCAGTGACCTCCTTGTGCTTGGACCCCGCGGCCTGGGATCCTTCAGCCCCCTCCAATAGAGTGGCCTCTTCCTCTAGCACCTCATCCCGGAGTCGCTGGAGGTACTCCCTTGTCCTCTTCTTTCTCTCCTCCTCCTCCGCAACCCTCTGCCTCTCGGCCTCTTCCTTGGCTCTGGCCTCCGCTTCCCTCCTAGCCTTCTAAGCTGCACGCTCTGCACGATGGACTTCCACTGCCTTTTGTAGCTGGAGGAGGGACTGCTGCTCCTCCTCATGCCGTCATTGCATCTCCCGGCGCTACTCCTCAAGCATTTCAGCATCGTTCTGGGAAAGGTCAGAGTGGGCGGGGGAAGACATGATAATACAGAAACAAGAGCGAAAAAACTCTCTTTTCCGTTTATGTATTGTTGACCTAGGTACTATCACGGGATTCTCGGATAAACCTAATAGGACTTCAAAGGCTCAGTCCTAAGGGGGGGATACTGTCATATGCAAGTCCACCTGTCCGGAAATAATATCCCCGTGGTGAAACCACTTCTGAACCATACAAGCCCACCTTCCACGGCAGCCACCTTTCTCGCAACACATCTTATGGCGGTGCTGCAACCCTTCAGATATTCCGTCTTCCATGACAGAGATACTCCTATTCAACTCAGTCTCCCATGACGGAGTTGCTCCTGTCAGTGTCTCAACACTGAAATCTCCACTCAGGGCAATAGGGGTTTTCCCACTGAAACCCCGAGCATCTCCTATATTATCACTTTGTATATAAGACTAGTAGTTACACTGTAATTCGCTAGTCTGATAATTGACGATAGAGATAAACTCTTATTGAACTCGATCTCCAGTGTTCAATGGTGACACACCAATCAGTACTCACTTCCACTCAGACTTTCTCTCCTTCATCTGAAGTTGCGACCACGCGGCAGACAGACGGCGCAGCACATAAGCTGAAGCCAAGGTTGTTCCACAAGTCTGCTCATCTCCAAGTCCATTCTGCGGACTTCCACCCCGGTGTGAACCGTGCCTGACAGTACTAGAAACTCTATTGAGTTCTCTTGTGTTACTCAATACAAGAGTTGTTCTTCTATCTAATCCTAAAGACTTAAGATCATAACAATTCTGTTTTCACTATTAGGTTCCTCTTCTATGGATATCTTCCAAAAATTAAGTTCAAATAGGATGTATCCTGTTATCATATGTTTCTTGTTGTTATATTAGAATTCTATTACTAATAACTATTTAGTCCAGTTATCTTATTGATAATTTATATAATGTTACAAAAATACTTCAACTTCCTGATTGATTCATTCTATTTGACCATTGGTTTGAGGATGATATGCTATTGACAATATCCTTTTCATATCTAATACTCTTATTAAGTTCTCTATAAATTTTGAAGTAAACTGAGATACTCTGTCACTAAGAATGTAATTTTCAGATTTCATTTTGATAAATTTTTGCAATTTTTTCTGATAATACTATTATATCCATTGTTTTAAGTCTGATCATCTTTGAAAATTAATCTACTATTACTAAAATTATATCTTTGTCATTTGATTTTGGTAGTAGTTCAATAATATTAATATTAATTTTTTGCTATGGTCTATCTGGTATTTTTAATAGATAAAGTTCTTTAACTTTCTTCATGTACCAAACTTTGTTTTGTTGGTATTTTATGTATCCTTAAACATATTTCTTGATATCTCCTTTAATATCTAGTCACTAATAATTTCTTTTGATTAACTTGAGCATTCTTTACTATTCTGGATATCCTATGTCTACTGGGTTATGATTTTCTTATAAGACTTGTTCCTATATTTTCCTATTATTAGAAATATAGATTCTTTCTTTTATATAGACTATTCTATTTTTATTTTATGATTATTTATTATTTTTTTCCAGTTCTTTCTAGACCTCTTGTTATTTTGTCTTATTCATTCTAATTTCATCTAATAGTGTAATTTCTTCTATCACTTAACTTCTCCTGATAACTATTACTTCTGCTTCTATTATAGCTTGTCTTGTTCATAACTTGTTTTTGAGCAATTTGATATTCTTGTTGTTATCCTTAATATCCACTTAGTCTTTTCTAGATAATATATTGGCCTTCATATTTGTTTTTCTTAATATATGTCATAAAACAAAATTATAATTTTATAGCTTCAAATATCATCTTGCTTTTCTACTGTTAAGTTTACATGGTTCCCTGAAATACTTGAGGTTTTCATAGTTGGTTCAAACTTTGAATTTCTCTGTAGTATTTAGTAGATATTGTCTCTATTTAGTTAGAGCCTTGACTATAACAAGTAATTCTTTGTCATAGATCTCATAATTTCTCTTGGCTGATTGTATTATTCTTAATAGAAAAGTGATAGGTTTTAATTTTCCTTTCTATTCCTAAGATAAAAACTCTTCCAATAGTATGTTTTGAGACATCTGTTTCTACTCTGAATTTACTATCTCTTTTTGGAAGAACAAGTACTGGTTGACTTGTGATCTTGTTCTTTAGCTCTTTAAATGCTCTCTGATATTCTTTCTATTTCTATTTCTTTTTTCTTTTGAGTTTATTGAAAGGTCTTACTATATAGCTAAAGTTCTTGATAAATTATTAGTAAAAGTTTTCAAACTCTAAAAAAACTTTCTACTTTTTTTTTTTATCTTGGTAAGGGTTTTCCACTTTTTGACTACTTTAATCTTGTTATTTTCCATCTGAACCTCTCCTTGTTCAACTATTACTCTTAAGATAGATATCTTCTTTATATCAGAATCATATTTTGACTATTTGAAACAAAGATTGTGTTTCTTTGCTATTTTTAATTTCTTTTTCATCTTAGCTAGTATAATAAAGTCATCTATATAATTGACTAATACTTCTTCATATAGTAACTCTCTGAAAATGCTGTTTATCATTCTTTAAAATGTTTTTAGAAAATTATATAGTCCAAAGTATATAACTTTTGGTTCAAAAAGTCTCTTATTCATTAGAAAAGCAGCTTTCCATTCATCTCTTTTCTTGATCCATATATTATTATATTTCTAGATAAGATCCAGTTTGTTAAGTACTTGGCATTCTTGAGTTTGTTAATTACTTCCCCAATTAAGAGTAATAGTGTCTTGTTCTTTATTGTATACTGGTTTAGCTTCTTATAGTCTTGTACCAATCATAATGGTCCATTTTTCTTTAGAATATAGAAATATAGTACTCTATATCTTAAACTTGATTTCACAATTAGTCCTGTCTTAGCTGTTTGTCCAACTATTGATTTAAAACTTTGTCTTCCTTTATTGTTATTGTATTGGCTTTAGCATTTAATTCATTGAGTGTATCTTCTATCAGGTTAATTTCATGATTCCATTCTTATCTTTCTAGTAGTTTTTCAAATTTCTTCCTATTTCCTGTTGTTTTTCCTAGTTGTCTATTAGTTGTAATTTTCTGTTTCTGAACAATAAATCTTGATATGGTGTCTTACAACTTTTTGGGCATTTTGTAAACTATATTGTTTCTGTGTTCAAATTTACTTCTGGATTATTTTTAACCAACCAGTTATATCCTAAAAACATGTCTGTGCTGTTTAAAATCATGACTACTGTATTAATTTGTTCTTTATATTTTAATAGGTTTCATCTTGATCCTTTCTTCTTTTACTAGTTGTTTATTAATTTCAGTATGAGTATATTCTGAATCTACTAATATCTATAGTTATAAATTCTTTCTATTTAATGTCTTGATGTTTATCTTGTTGTTCTTTTGACTCAGAATAACATATTAATTCTGAGAATTGTTATTTACAGAGGTTCTTTATACTATGCCAACTCTGAATCTTCACTAAAAATTTCCTGTTTATTACTCTTCTTATTATCTGTTTTTTCTTGAATACTATAGTTCTTTATATTCTGTTCTGATTTACAGTCTTTGGCAATGTATCCTATTTTGTTGTACTTGTAATACTTTATAATGTTTTATTCTTTCTCTAGTATTTAGTATTTAGAGCTATATATATCTAAAGACTATGAGAAATATATATGATATAAATGATAAAAATATGGGAAAGTCTCCACTACTATATAAGGTACTGATTGATCATACATGAGGAAAATGTATAGTACAGCCAATCATTAAGTTATATAGAATAAACTCTAACACTTGTTGTTTATGAGCAAACTACCTGTAATATATGAGGTATTAATTATAACACTATCTATTAAGATTTGATTTTACCTTAAAACATATACTAGGAACAAAAATAAGAAAGATAGATAAACTTAATAAAAGACTAGACTAGAAAATAGAAATAGAAAAGGATAATAAGAATCAAATATTAATTAAAGAACAATGGATTTATAGTTTAGTAGAAGTAGTAATAGAAGGATCTGAGGTAGATATAATATAAAAAATAAAAATAGCTAGAGGAAAAAATAAAGAAGTAGTTAAAGTAGTAAATGAGATAAAGAAAGTAGGAGTTAAGATATTGAGACAAGATGAATGGTAGGTTGAAAGAGATTTAGTATTGAAGGAGAGGAAGATTTATGTGACAAAGAATAAGAAGCTAAGGATAGAAATAATCTAGTTATACCATAATGTACTGGTAGCAGGATATGGAGAAAGATAGAAGATAACAGAGTTGGTGACAAGAAACTATTGGTAGCTAGAGATAACTAAAAATGTAGAACATAAACCATGATGTATTAGTATATATACCAGTCCTACTAGGCTAAACCCAAGAAAGGTATTTGAGTATAAGTAATATAAGCAATATACCTTATAAGTGTGTAATCAACAATATATCACCCTAGGTTACAGGAAAATAAAGACACTCTGCCTATATAAAGGTCAACCTAACCAAGGCCTAAATAAGGAAGTTTTACTAGCGCTCGAGCATAAATAACGACATCGAAGTTCGAAGTTCCATTTACTCCTTGTCAAGCACCGAGAGTCACCAATTGCCCCAAAATGACAAACAGTGCCTCAAAATCTTCGATGTTGCGCACCTGGCCATCATCGTACGCAGCCGGAGTGGCGTGAACCGATGCAGAACTAGATATTGTCGTAGACGGGTTCAAGCTAAGGCTAGAGCTGCTGGTGGTAACTTTGATAGTACTGGAGCTGCTCGAGCTACTTTTGACAGCTTTGGCAGTGCTAGTAGTGCTAGTCGTCGTCGGCTCGGGAGTCGTCGTTGGCTTGGTATAGTAGTATGTAGTAGAGTACGTAGTAGATGGTGTTGGCTTCGGTGTTGGCTTTGGTGTTGGCTTGAGAGAGTTAAAATCACCAAACACCCAATCAGCATCTGTAACCATATCTGTACCCTCGCCAGCAAGGAAATGAAGGAGCCCTGGACTCAAGTCGATGTGATCCGGTTCGCAGGCCATGCACTTTCATCAAGAGAATAGGTGAAAGTAAGACAGTAAGTTCAGAACGTGTGTTGGGAATGACCTGCCTCATCAACCACAGTAGCTATAGCAGATTTGCCATGGTATGAGATGGAGATTTTGTCACCACAATGAGCACCGCCATCCCAAATCTACTAGGAGTTCAGTTGAAGTGAGCAAGTAGACGAGACGAGGAGCATACCTCGTGACTGACCGCAGCGATCTAAAATACGACACATTAAGTCCATATAATACATATGACAAAATCACGGCTTACAAAATCATCTGCACTGCTATGACCGCCACAGGCACCTCTGTTGAGGGGGTGAACTAAATGCAAATGCCTTGTAAGTTAGGAAAAACATCTACTCACAATCCAGGATGGAACCAAGTAAGGACAGAACCACTACGCCCAACAAGATTCTCGACCATCCTGCTTTTGGCTCGTTCGTGGGAACCCAAATGGCGCTTCCTCTCATGAGGAAGGATCCGATCATACCCATGATGAACAGGAGTCACAACCGGAGAACTGACCGTGTTGAATGCGGAAACATTTCTACTGGCACGCTGTAATTTTATCATGACATGCATCTCTTCTCCTAGTTTTTGCAGCCCATCATCCAAGGCAGCGTGGTGGTAGGTCATGGAGACATATAGATGGAACAGAAAATACATGCATCCAAAGACTCCAAGGACATAGAACGGCGTCCAAATATTCTTGGCCTCATCTTTGTTGTTGAGTTGCCTGATGTGTACATTGACAACCGGAAACGGATACATTACAGAGCTGTCGAGTTTGGTTGTGTCACAGGTCCATTTGACCTGATAGGGTGGCTTTTCAGCATCCATTATAATGAGAACAGAAGGAACGACGAAAGGTGAGGCAAAATGAAGGAAAGGTGCTGGAAGCCCAACGAGCGTATACAAGGGGCACACTGAGGAGATGGAAAGCGACTTGCGAATTCTATATTTCCCGCGGTCTTGACATTGTTCTCATGATTCAGGCTATTTTTATATATGACAGGATTCTCGGAAATAGCTTAACCACTCAGCAAGAAGTCGCTTCGATGTCGATGTTAAGGTTTCCCTGCTACATAACACCGTCAAACATTGGTTTCCGTTAAAATTATGTGATGCAACATACGAAAGAGGACAAGACGCCTCTTGCAGTAGTCGCGATGTCAAGGGCATTGACTCCACTGGCCTCACAAGCTTCTACGTCTGGTATGTTCTGGAGAAAAGAACTTCAATCAACCGGAGAATATGATCATACCACAATCAACCTACTCCGCCGAAGGCAGCTGTCTTGCAATAATTAGCGGGATGGGCTGCCGGACAACTACGTCATAGACTCGTCGACATTATCAGTTCACCCGTATGTTTTTGACGTACGCGTCGATGATTTTGACTTTTATGATCTCATTCGTACATGCACCACTCGTCTCGCCATCCAGAGATCCTGTACCTGCACACCATACAAGTCTGTTTGGTTTATGTATCATTTTCAAGAACGACCGCTTACAGCGAACGTTGAAACACTTTCCATGGCATTTGTCAATGATAGTTGAGGACACTGCTGATCAATTCACTCACTTGACCACACTGCTCTTCATCGGGACAAGC
>JAJOHK020000490.1:0-24923 GCA_022457215.2 Leucocoprinus gongylophorus | reverse complement strand
TCTGGCCCTCGGGGCTGTCTAAAAGGTGGGTGTTTTGGTTAAAAAAGTGGGCAACGGAGGACGACAGGGCGACAGTAAAAAATAGAATAAAGAAAAAAAAAAAAAAAAAAAAAAAAAAAAAAAAAACATTGGCTTTGACAGCCTGAGCAAATGACTTGGCCTTGGGCTTAGGCTTGGAGGCCAAGGGAATAGGAGGCGGTGCCATCTGGGCTTGGATGGTCTTAGATGTCGTTGTGACTGGGCAAGTGGCCACAGTCTTGGGGAGAGGGGGAGCCCTTGAGACAAGTGATATCTTGCTCCTAGAGTCAGGAGAGGATCCAGAAAGAGGAGAGGGAACCTTGCCCTTACCCTTGTGCTTTTGGTTAGTAACCAGAGTGAAAGCGACTTCTCCAGCCTCTGGTGCATCAACATCCATCTCAACATTAGGAGAAGGAGTTGAAATAGGGTTAGGACCATAAACAGTCCTCATAGCTTCTACCAGAGTAGGAGCATTAGTCTGAGGTAAGACCTTAAAGCGATCCCAGCCAGACTCAGAAATTGCCTGGAGCAGGTTCCAGACATAAGAGCCTACTCCCAAAATAGTCAAAGCACTTCTCTTCCTCTAACCACCACCATGGTTAACTTGAAAATTCTAAATAAATTAATTAAAAATTCTACACTTCCTCCTGGCCTCCAGGACAGTTCAAATGGCATTGGTGAGTTTCCGGACTCCCTAAATTTGCTCTCCAGAACCAGTTCTAGAGCTGGTAAACAAGTTCACTCAAGGGGGAGACCCCAAACTCGTCGCATTGCAAGGCGCTCTTCTAGGAGTGTCTCTGCTTCTTCTGCCTCAAGGAACCCCTCTCCTGAGGCCTTATCTTCATCTTCCTCAGGAGAAAGTGAGGAGAAGAGTGTGGGTTCTGACCCTAAGACACCTACTGCCCCAAGGGTAATTACAGGCAAACTCTCCTTTAAAAAACTGCCTCCTCTCAAACTTCCTGCTGCTTTTCCTGAAGGAAAGGCATCTACCATGAGCTGGGACAACCAGGTTGCTACTGAGGAGGGCAGTAGCTTGGTTTCTGGGGCTGAAAATGTCCCAAAAAGCGCTCAACTGCCCCAAGCCCCTATGCTTGGACCACTCAACATGATCCATGGATCAGCTGAGTCATCTTCCCATTTGGGAAATCAAAACATTGCTCACAATAATGAGCTCTGGGATGGTGAACACCATGCATTGTCACTGTCTGGATATTCTGGACACTTGAAGACTGATACAAAAATGCTCTCTATCTCCTTTAAACGCCTTACAGGCTTTGTTAAGCAGCACCCTCTTAGAGGGCGCCTTATTGAGCAGTTCCCTACTATTTTGGGAGTAAGCCCTTATGTCTGGAACCTGCTTCAGGCAATTTCTGAGTCTGGCTGGGATCGCTTTAAGGTCTCACCTCAGACTAATGCTCCTACTCTGGTAGAAGCTATGAGGACTGTTTATGGTCCTAGCCCTATTTCAACTCCTTCTCCTAATGTTGAGATGGATGTTGATGCACCAAAGGCTGAAGAAGTTGCCTTCACCCTGGTTACTAACAAAAAGGGGGGCAAGGGAAAGGCCAAAGTGTCTTCTCCTCCTCCTACTAACTCTAGAAACAAGATTCTGCTTGTTTCAAGAGCTTCCCTTGCTCCCAAGACAGTAACCGCTAGTACAGCTTCAAAACTAGCTGCCACTTGCTCTTTTTTAGCTGTAGCAGCTGCAACAACCTCTATGCCTGCTCAGCCTCAAAATGGGCTCCCACCGGTCCCCTTGGCCTCCAAGCCTAAGTCCAAGGCCAAATAATCTGCAAAAGCAAACATTTCTGGTCCCAAATTTGCTCCTGCCTCATCTCATGAGAACTTTCTGTGATTGCTTCAGCTTAAGGAGGCTTTTCCTAACCTTCCTCAAGCTACTATTATTTCTATGCACCAGGCAAGCCTAGATGTTGCAAGGGCCTTTCAAGGAAGCCCCAGTTATTCTTCTGTCTCAAGGACACTTAAAATAACAACCCAGGGACCTACCAGGCATCAAGTCTTAATACTACTCACTCCAGCTACTGCTGAGATGGTGGTGGCCAATGCTGCATTTACAGTTGAGTTCTGTAACAAGGGCCTTGTCAGTGCTCGCTCTAAGCTTAGGGTTGAGTCAGTGCACAAGGCATGGGATGGTGTGTCTATGTCTACCAACTCTGTTGCCTCTGTAGCAGAGCTGGAAGTAATTAAGCAGTGGTTGAAGAAAACTGCTGGTCTTGGTGAGGTTACTGAGGTAGAGCCTCGCTTATCTCAATCCAAGTCTTTCCTGAAGGTCTTAGGCATCCCCTATTGGGATTTTAAGACATCTCTTCCTGTTACTCCTGCCCAGGTGGCAGAAGCTCTTTCTAGCTCTCCTCTATTTGAGGGTGTTACATTGGCCTTTATGCCTCGCATTATGAAGGCCTGACCCAGCTCTGACATGTCTGTTATCTGGATTGACATTTGGGACTCTCAAAAGGGGTCCAAGGGTAAGACACTTATTAACTGCTCATTTAATTTTGGGCGTCATACTGCTATAGTCAGGGGGACTGCTATGCACCCTGGGGTTGCTCAGTGTCGCAATTGTTGGCACTGGGGACATCCTACACATGCCTGTCGTGCTTAAGACGCTAAATGTCAGAAATGTGGTGGTCCTCATAGAGTTGAGAACCACAGACTGTTGGCTTGGTGTTGCAAGGCCAATCCCAAGTCTAACCCTCCTAGGAAGGCAACTGCAGCTGGTGCACCTTGCTCTCACACTTTCAAGTGTTTGAACTGCAAGGGTGATCACTCTGCTGACGACAACAAATGCCCCTTTTGGCGTCACCGCTTTGACAGGCAGTGGCATTCTAACAAGGCTGCTGAGGTGCGCTCTGGAAGAGCAAACCACAGCACTATCAACAGCCTCAGTGGGGGTAGTCAGCGAATATGTCTAGTACAACTGACATAATTTATATTTATTCACAGAATGTTTGGAAGAACTATGTGCTAGTTGACAGTCTTCTAGAGTCCCAAAAAGACTTGTATGATATTCTATTCATCCAGGAACCTCCCTGGAATTTTATTCAATTTGCACCTTCTACTTCAAGCCCTAGTGGCCAGGAGATTGTTGGTGCTTCTATTCATCCAGAATGGACCCAGGTGGTCTGATCTCCACAGGACTCTGAGCAGACATCCAGAGTTATGTGTTTTATTCACTCTAGACTGTCCAGACTTTGCTTTGCTCTCAGGAGAGACATAGTTGACCATAAAGATATCTAGCTTCCATCTTTTTTCAACAGAGGCAGATGCCAGTTCATCATGAATGTCTACTCAGATGACCTTCATACTATAGTCGATTTCCTGTCCAGGGAAGCTCTGAAAATCCCCAACTTGTTGTACATGGATGGAGACTTTAATATTGGAGATGCTGAATGAGACCCTTCTGTTTCATTGCATCCTGCTGCTGGCCAGTCTCTAAGAGATCTGGCAGACTCTTACAGCCTTGTGCGCTCGCTTCCAGTGCTCTCTGTTCCTACCCACTATTCAGACATCAGCAGTTATGTTAACTCTATCATTGATCTTATTTTCTTAGGTATAAATTGTGCCCAGGTTACCCACTGCATTAAGCCTGATCTCAGATGACCCTCAGACCATGCTCTTCTCATAGTCGACCTCCCTATCACTCCAGAAAATATTCAGGTACATAGAAAAGTTTTAAAACAAGATAGTGAAAAAGAAGCGGCTTTTCTGCTTTCTGCGAGTAAAGGGCTCTCTCAACTTGACTTCTCTGCTCTGGACTCTGTTACTGGTCTTGACATGCTCTCTGAGGCAATCTCTGGACTCTTTGCTGACTGCTGGGCTACTTATGCCAAAAAAATTACTGTGACCTCTTGTTCTAAGGAGTGGTGGAACAACAAATACAGAACTGCACTGGAGACTTATAGGCAAACTGGGAAACAGTCAGACTGGTCCTCATTTTGTTCTACTACTAGACAGGCCAAAAGGTGATTTTTTGACAACAGGATTGCTGAGATAGCATCTACCAACAAGCAACTCTGGGATCCTATGAGCTGGGTCAAACAGTGGAAGCTATCTGCAGTAGAGGCCATCTGCTTTCAAGGCCAATCCTGTAATGACCTTCCTGACTTGTGGAGAGTGCTCCACCAGTCCTACAATGCTGCAGCTAATTGTTCTGTTGACCTCTCTGTCCTAGATGAGGTCCCTAGCCAGGCTACTCACTCCTGGGTGCTCTTTTCCCTGTTGGAGATGCAGAAAGCGTTCCAGGCCTGCTCTAATGTCTCTGTCCCAGGTCCTGACCATATTACTTGGCGGTATCTCAAGACTATCTTAGCCAACAACACCTGTGCTATAGGCATTCTCTCTCTAGCCAATGCCTGTCTATCGCTTCATCACTGGCCCAGACATTTCAAGGAGTCTGTTTCTGTCATTATACCCAAGCCAGGCAAGCCTGCTTATGATACCCCCAAGGCCTTTAGGCCTATTGTTCTGCTCAACACATTGGGCAAGCTTATTGAGAAGATGATTGCTAGATGACTTTAGTTTGATGCTGTCAAGCATGGCATTCTTCATCCCAACCAGCTAGGAGGTATGGCCCAACGGTCTACTGAGGATGCTGGTGTGTTTCTGACTCATTTGGTCTAAGCTGGCTGGGCTAAGGGTCTTAAAACAAGTATTATTGCATTTGATATCACACAATTTTTTCCCTTTTTGAATCATAGCATGCTTACTTCAATTCTCAGTCACTTTGGTTTTGCAAATTGCATTGTGGATTTCTTTTCCAACTATCTTGTAGGTAAATCTACCCAATATTCTTGAAATTCATTTCTTTCTGGAGCCTGTGATGTAGATGTAGGTGTGAGGCAAGGTTCTGCATTGTCTCCTATTCTTTCTGCACTTTACATTGCTCCTCTTATTTGTATTTTTGAACACAGAGCCCAAGCTCTCAACCTAGATACTTGTATTCTTTCATTTGTGGATGATGGTCTTCTTATCTCTCAGGGAAAAACGTATAATAAAACTCTGCCAGAGCTTTATAGTAGCTATAGAGTAGTTACAGACTTGATGGTAATGTTTGGCTTGGTCATGGAGCATGACAAGTCAGAGATTTTTCATTTTTCTAGGGCACATAACGACTCGAACCCAGAGCTGGATCTCTCAGCTATTAGTGCCCCTATCCTCAAACCCAAGACATACTGGAGATACTTGGGATTTTATTTTGATCGATACCTGTCCTTCAAGGAGCATGTTCAGTACTATTCCACCAAGGCACTTTCAACGGTTAAAGCAATGGGAATGCTTGGAAACTCAACTAGAGGCCTTCTTCTACTTCAGAAGCACCTTCTCTATTGCTTCTGTATTGTTCCTATTACTACTTATGGCTTTAGACTTTGGTTTTTTGCCAGAGCTCCTACCAAGGCCCAGGTGTCACTTCTAGCAGCTATGCAACATAAGGCTGCTCTTTGGATTCTTGGTACATTTTGCACCTCTCCCACTGGTGGAATCAAGGCTCTGGCAGGTCTCATTCCAATTCATCTTCATTTCAAGAAGCTAGTAAAGTGGTCTTGTCTCAGGGCTGCTACTCTTCCTTCCCAACATGCACTGATGTCTCTACTTAGTGCCAAACACTCTAAGAGCGCTTCTCTTCATCCACAGTCCATTGCCCTTTTAAATGACACCCAGTGTGCTTGTTTGAAAGGCCCTCTCTTGGATACTGAAGCTTCTCTGCTTAATCTTACAGAATGCTTTGATCTCTTACATGCTGAGACTACCCCAGGTTGCAGGCTGCTAGACAGCTTTCCTGATCGCATATCCTTCCACCTTTGCAATTGCTCAAGCCTCAGTGATTGCAAAACTCACCTACAGTCTCTTGACCACCTTTGTCTTGAGACCTCTTCCTCCCCTTCTACTCTTGTGGTTGTCACTAATACAAGTGTTATATCCTCTAGACACATGCAGGCTGTCTCTGCTATGCATATTTGGAGTTTGGGCCAACAGGTGTCGTTCTCCAAAGCCCCAGCTGGTAGAACAACTGCTTCTGATGCTGAGCTGTTTGCCATAAGACTGGGCATTGCCAAGGCTACTAGCATGGCCATTGAATGCATTATTCTCATCACTGACTCACTAGGATTTGCTAGACAAGCAGTAAACCCCTCTGTGTATCCTGGACAAGCTTACTCTCTAGCTGTCTGCTCTGTACTTAGGTCATTCTTTTCTCAAGGCCATGGCTATAGGATTGACTTCTGGGACTACTCCAGCAAGGCTGAGTGGTCTCTCCACCAATTGGTCCATAATGATATAACTAACACTAGAGTATCTGCTAGGCCTCACCCAGCAACTTCCATTGACTTTTTGCACTCTTAAAGTGTCATTTTTTGCCTAGACACCTGGAGAACATTGTTTAACTGTCCCACTGTTCAAGGTCGACATTTCCTCCTTCTCAGAGACAGGAATTGATGATTTCTACAGCTTAGCTACTCCAAAGGTGGTAGTTGGCTTCCTCATATTGGCCAGTCAGTCACATTATATGCCAGGACAACTAGAGCTATTCTCAACCATGCTCCTATTAGGGAGTACAGACAGTACTTTTTCCCTGCAGAGTGCACCCAGTGTCTGTGTGGCCATTGCTAGGTGGAAACATGATGTCACATCTTTGAAAACTGCCCTAGATTTGCCCATAGTCCCTTAATTGACCTATCTCCATTGGTTAAGTACTTTGTTGATTTCTTGAAGGAGCATCCAAGTACATTTGCCTTTTCTCCTCAAGAACAACCTCCTTATAAACTATAAAATCAATATGTATTATGATATTATTATTTCTAGAATGTTCCATACTGTTCTACTGTGACCATGTGACCATGACCATGTTGTGTGATATATGATGTTATACTAAACTCTTATCCTAAATAAAAAGAGTAATAGAATTGAAAATAAAATAAAAAGAAAACAGAAAAAGGAAAATAAAATAAAGTCTATCATCCACAATTCTGACAGAAGAAGACTGAAAAGTGGAAGCTTGCAAAAGATGAAGATAAAATGAAGCAGATAGAGTACTTGAAACAACTCCAAGACACCACTTTTTTTGGAGAGCACTAAGGTTTTCTAGATCATAGGATCAAAACAAAAAGAGGTCATTACCATCTTCTCAGAAGATAAGATAGGACAATAGTCTCCTAAGAAGATTCAAGGGAAACAAACAGAAAAATACTATGGAGATGCCATAGTCAAGATGGAAAATGTTAATCTCTGTAAGAGATATATGTATGCTAGACAGGATTGCCTAGTGTACAATTCAAGATAAGTAAAGGAATTTCTTTTTGTTTTTTCTCTACTAATAATTTTCTTCATAGCCATTCTCTTGCATGTGCTGAATACATTGTTCTCAAGCAGTAGTGTGTTCCTTACACCAATACTAACTCCCTAGCCATGATCTCTATCTATAATGGAATCTTAAGTGCTATTGAAAAGATACTCCAAGAATTTGTGGAAGAGTACTGAGACATTGGAAAGTCTCTCTGGAACTTGGTAGAGGGCCAGAATAAGAATACAGCCTAGTTAGAAAGGATTGAGACTGTGGTGGAGTGGAGATAGGATTTGAAAGAGGATTTGCAGTATAGCAACAAGAAGAGTAGAAAAGAAGATAAAGACAATGAGGAGGGATCTGAAAAGAGACCTGGGGAAAGTCAAGAGGAGGTTGAGAAAGGGACCCCATCATTTGTCTTCTGTTAGTTTTTTGTTTTTATCTAGTTTTTTTGAATTTTATTCTCTTGATTTTGTTGTATCTAACTGTATGAGTAAGAAAATTAAGAGATTGAAATGAAAATAAAGTCTGAAAGTTTGAAAAGAAAACCTTGTAAAAAGTATATGGAAGCCAGAGTTAAATGAAAAAGCAAATAAAATATACTAAGAAAATAATAAAAGAATCTCTATTGGAAGTGTGTGGAGATAGAGAACAAGTATAACAGCATGATTCAGATAGTGGGAGTGGACCAGGCTTGGTAGGATATATAATATGGAAATCAGATATCAAGTTAGTAGCATGTGTGAGCTTAGATACAGAGATTTACTCAGATTTATCTTTGGTATCTTTATACTTTAGCTAGATCACCTTGTACAGAAGCTTTCATGCCTGTTGTCAATTGATTTTGGAGTCCACTATCTGAGAAATCTTATATTTGGGTTTTTCATTAATTACAACTAGTGTAGGAGCCAGTTATGTTCTCTTAGGAAAAGAATTGGATATGGTGGATTCAAGTATGGATATGTGGAAAACTAGATGGACAAAGCACATAGACTCTAGGAGACAGAGAGTAAACAATAGTATACCAGGCTAAGAAATAATTTCATAGGGTTTAAGATATTTTTCAGAAAGTTTTTTTGAAGACTGAGTAATTCTAAAAAACTAAGCCTTGATAAAGACTTTGTCACCTACTTTAAAATTAGGAGCAGGAAAATGTCACACATTAGTAGATTTCTGATAATACTATTAGACTATAGAGATTTCAGCTTTGAGAGTACTCTGTAACTCATTGAGATATATGGAAAAGTTGTGGGCTTGGGAGGAAGCAATATTGCATTTAGAGTAAACAGTAATGTTTGGATAATATCTCTTATTAGCAAAGAATAGAGAAATACTAGTAGTAGTACTTAGAGCATTATTGTAAGAGAACTTTGCAAGAGGTAGAAGTTTAAACTAGTTGTCTTGTTAGTAATTACAATATATACAAAGATATTGCTTGAGGATCTAATTTGTGCATTCAGTTTGTCCATCATCTTTGGGGTAGTAACCTGAAGTAAAGTAAAGCCATATATCTAGAGCAGTGCCTAAAGAATGGAAGAAGTTTAACACAAACTCTAGGCTTCTGTTAGAGGTGACTGTTGTAACAACCACTCGCTGGAATGGCACTTGTAGTTTGCTTACTTCAGCAAAGCTCTCAGTTGGCTATCTAGTAGTGGGGATTACAAGAGAACTCGACAAGGAGCACTCACTGCATTACTATCCTATTTATATAAGTTACAAGTGGTCCATGCTACAACAATGTCCTACTTCTATTTCTGCTCTAAAGGCCTCATGTTTATCTCATGTCTACTCTGCAGTGACTGTGCAAGACTGTGCATCCTGCCCTAACATCCATGTGTACTACATGTGGTAGCAATATGGTGTATATGTTTCCTGACATCATTGTCTAGGCTTTTCTAGCCTTGTAAACCCTTCTAGACTGCTCTAGACCTATGACATCATCTCATGTGACTTCCAGGTCACATGCCCTTTCTCCATTGTAGACTAATAATAATACTACTATCTATATCTGTCCTAATTCTAATCCTAGCCAAAGTCTGTCCACATACTTATCTTATAACAGTGACATAGAAAGGAATGCCATGCTTGGAGAATATATGAAAGATAAACAGACATGATAATATTATGGGCAGGGATAAAAATTGTCTGTATGGTGAGCTAGTTAACTATAACCAAAATAGTGTCAAATTTAGAGAATGATGAAAGTTTATTGATAAAGTCTATAAAAATAGAATTCTATGGTTGTTCAAAAATAGAAATTTGTTTGAAAGATCTATAGAACTTGTGATATCATGGCTTAGATCATATATAAGTAACACAAGACTTGCAGAATTATTGTATATCAGCATGAAGGCTGGGCTAGAAATATTCATAGAAAACTAATTCCAGTGTTTTGTTTTGACTGAAGTGTTTAGCAAGGATGTGATTATGATTATACTGGAGAACACATATGTGGAAATTACTAGCAGATAGTATATAGATTCTGTTATTAAGGAGAAGAAGATTATTTGGATCTGTAGACCATCAGTCATTTGTAGAGATATGTTTTGTAGCAATTGGGTCACTAAAAAGAGCTAAAAGATTATCTCAGATCAACAATTGTAGCTGTATAAAGAGAAGAAAAGAGAAAGATAATAGCTTGTATAGAGGTTACAAGTTGTTCTTGGGTAAAGATTGGTTTGAAGTTATGAGGGTTGACTGTAGTATAGCCAGTATTCCCTCCTTTAAAATAGATATTCCACCATCTAGTGAGAGTATCTAGTTTGGTGCTAAGATAACTAGGATGGAACCTGATGACAAGATTGAACTAAGAGAGATACTTGGATCACTGCACTTGTCTCTAGGTCAATATTTTGGTAGTTGAACAGTACTCAAGGTTTTTATGATCTGTAACAATGTTGATGGAATAGGCCAGACCCTCCAGATAGTGTCACCAAATTTTGAAAACTTTAAAGATAGCAAGCAATTCCTTGTCATATGTGTCATAGTTCAACTCTGCCACAGTAAAAGTGTAGAAGTAAAAGACAACTGGATGAACTTCATTTTTTTCATTAACAATGAAAAGGATTGTAGTGAAAGCATAGTCTAAAGCATCAGTTTTCACAATAAGTTGAGTATTGGAAATCTAATGAGTGAAGATAGGAGCAAAAGTGAATGCTTTCTTGAGTGAGTTGAAAGCATCATGACAAGATGAGTTGAACTTCTAGAGAATATTCTTCCAGGTAAGGCATATCAATGGAATGATAATGTCCAAGTAGTTGAAGATGAACCAGTAATAGAAATTTACAAAACCTAAGAAAGATTGGATATCCTTAACTTTCTTAGACTTTGGCTAGTCTTGAATAATATTTACTTTGTCATTGGACATGGTAAGGTCAAAAGGAGAAAGGATATATTTTAAATACTTTACTGACTTAGAGTGAAATTCACATTTTTCTACTTTGACATAAAGACCAGCATTGTAGAGATATTTGAGTACTTCTTTAATATGCTGGTGATGTTCAGATATATTATTTGAGTAGATAAGTGTATCATCCAGATAGATCATAACACAGACATCCAAAAGGTCAGAAAAAATATTATTCATAAATTGCTGAAAAGCCATAGAAGCATTGGTAAGACTGAAGAGCATTACAGACTACTTAAATAATCTGTAATGTATTCTAAAAGCAGTCTTTCATTCATCACTATCAGCAATGTGAACCAAGTGGTAAGCATGGCAAAGATTTATCTTTGTATATACTTTGCAAGATGAGTCCAGCAGATTAGAGATTAGAGAGAGTGAATAGCAATTCTTTTTGGAAATACAGTTAAGACTATGGAAGTTGATACAGAGACACAGTGAACTATTTTTCTTCTTGATGAATAAAACTGGTACACCATATAGAGAGGAAGTTGGTTGGATGAAATCCATATTGAGGTTTTTTTCAATGAATTCCTTGAAAGCTTCTTGTTTAGATGTCAAAAGAGAGTATATAGGGGCAACCAGATGTTGAGCATCTTCTTTCAGATTGATTTGGAGGTCATAAGGACAATGAGGAGTAAGGACTTCAGCTTTAGTTTTGCTGAAAATATCAGTGAATTTATAATACTTAGAAGGAACATTAGAAAGGTTAGAAGCCTTTACAAGTTTTGTAGAGTTAGCTTAAATGTTCAAAGAGTGAAGACAGAGTTCAAAGTTGTTAGAGCCCAGAAGTTTTAATATATGCAAGAATGCTGCAGTACTAATAATAGCAATGTTAGGTTGCTCAGAGATAGATATGGAAGTTTTAGATATAAGTATGGAAACTATAGAATCCAATGATTATAGAGGGGTATCAGAAGTTAACAGAGATGCCAATGGTGTGTTAGCCATGACATGAGAGAGAGCAAGATTTTTCCATAAAGATGGACAGAAGTTTATCAACCTATTTACTCAGTCAATCAGTAGATTGTGTTGGATGAGCCAGATATATCCAAGAACCAAAGAGCAGAAAGATTTAAGCAAAGTGATATAGAAGTCTAGAGTTATACAATTACAGATAAGGAAAATTATGAGTTTCAGAGATAGTGCTATTTGATGAACTATCAAACAAGCAAAGAATAACTGGAGGGATTGCAGATGTCTTTAGATAGTAAGCATCTACAAATTTTGAGTTTACAAAGCAATGAGTAGACCTGGAGTTAATAAGTGCTTGGAATGGGATTTTATTAAGGTAATCCTGACCAAGAATCAAAGGAGAAGTAAGGGAAACAAAGAGTAGATGAGGATTAGAAAGAGCAAATGTATTAAGTTAGATTGGACTTGTTGCTGCACAGGAAAGTTCAATGTAGCTCTCAGTCTGTATAGAGTTCTGGAGATTGCTTTCTATTTTTTCAAGGGTTTTTTGGAAGCATTTACCAGAGAATCAATAGTTACTAAAGTACTGCAGCCTTTTGGTGTGACTGTGGTCTGCTTCTTGGGACAGAAGTCCAGCTTGTAGTTTCCTACACCACAATAGAGATACAGATTGTTTTCAAGATGCTTCTTGCACTTTTTACTGGTCAACTTGCTATTGCTAGCCAGTTTAGAAGAGAGATCCACCCATAAAGAATTAGGTTGTTTCTTGGGAGTAAGGGATAATGGTTTGGATGGAGATGATTTGGCAGATAAAGCTACTGGAGATGTATTTTCTTTATTCTAGGGAGTTATAGTATTACCAGTAGTACAGAACACTATTTCTCAAATCTAGTTGAGAGGCATAGTGTATGAAATCTATGTTGTAAGTAGAAATCTTGTTGCTGAGCTTTATATAGAGATTATCTAGTATGTTAGCTACTTCACTGACAGGGTCTGAAAGACTAAATTATTGATGCAATTCATCAACAAACAGGTTTCAGTTAGAGAGCCAGTCTTGTAGGATGCTCTGGTCTTTTTAGTTGAGGTCTATCTTAAACTAGTACTGGATGACTTCAGTAAGATTATTGCAAAGTTGATTTTTGCAATGTTTATATTGAATTGTGTGGAATTAATATAGAAGTAGAGATGATATTGGAATAAGAAATTATTGAGCTTGTTAGGCTCAGTGTTACTGAAATTGTTAGGAATATGAGCTTTAGTTTCTCTTAAATTAATATTAAGACTGGGAGTTTGATTAGTATTGAGAGTGTTTTTAAGTCAACCAAGTATGCTGGCCAACTACTTATTAGTATTATTTCTATAATAGAGTTTTGACTGTGAGCAAGTAGAAGAAGTAGGTCTATTAGAAGTCAGAAGCATTCTCCCAATTAGTATCATTGTCTGCAGAAACAATACTTGGGCCAGAGACAGGTAAAACTGTCCAGCTAGATTGAATATTATGAGATAGAGACCTTGGAGATGGTTAGTCTCTTTGATGAATACATCCTGAACATTATAGAGTATTTTTTAGGGTAGGCTAGATACAGTAATAGCATAGACTATCTAGTAGAGTATATAAAGTAGACAACTTTGTACTAGGAACTCCATTAAGTTCTCTTGTGTTAACCCTAATACAAGATTCTTCTCTTTGACTCACTCTAAAGTCTTTGAGTTGTAATACCTCTCTTGTCTTGGTCTTGGCCATCTTTCTCACCTTCTAAGCAGCATGGTTAATGCAGTGGGCCTCTGCTGTCTCTTTCAAGCATACCTGGAACTATTGCTCCTCTTCATGCCTCCTCTGCATTCCTTTTTAAGTATTTCAGTATCATGTTGTGAAATATCAGAAAAGATAGAAGAAGATATAGTAATATAGAAAAAAGGCAAAAAAATTTTTCTTTTCTGTTTATATATAATTTACCTAAGCACCATCATGAGATTTTTTAGATAAACTCAATAAAACTTTGAAAGCTCAGTCTTAAGAGAAAAATACTGTTATATGCTAAGTCCACTTATCTAGAAAATACATCTCTATGGTGATACTGCTTTCTCAACCTCTATTATACAAGCTTGTCTTCTACAATGGCCACCTTTCTTGCAACACACTCTCATGGCAGTGATGCAATAATTTAACTATCTCATCTTCTATGATAGAGATACTCTTATCAAACTCAGTCTTCCATAGCAGAGTTCTTCTATATTACTGTCAGTATTTTACCACTGAAATCTCTGCTCAGGGCAATACACTGAAACTCCAAGTATCTTCTATATATCTGACTTATATATAAGACTAGTAGTTACACTATAACTTATTAGTCTGATAATCAATAAAGATAACTCTTATTGAACTTAATCTCCAGTGTTCAATAGTGACACATTAAATCAGTACTTACTTCCATCTCTGACTTCATCTATTTATCTGAAATTACAACCATGTGGCAGTTAGATGGTATAGTATATAAGCTGAAGCCAAGGTCATTTCACAAGTTCATATATCTCTAAGCCAACTCTGTGGACTTTTACCTCTAGTATAAACTGCATCTGACAATTAGTCATTTTATATCTTTTTTAGAGTTTAACAAGAATGCATTCTTTTTTGGAGAAAGCATTACATAGTAGAATAATCTTTACTTGTACAATAGCAACTACATTTGTCTTCTTATCTTTCTTCTTCTTCTTTTTTATTTATCTTTTTCTTTCCTTTTCTTTTGCATGTTATTTGCTCCTATGTAACATAGTTACAAAGTAGCTACTATAGTCTATCTATATGCTTTGTGTAATAAATTGTTGATTTAAAAAGCATTAGAACTTAATTTCTTTTCTAAGACTATAAGAGAACCACAAACTCTGCTATTTATCACCATGTTAAAATTGGAGTATAGATAACAATTACAAGGTTTTAGAAGCCCTAAGAACTACTTTAATAGCTCAGAAATTACCTAGTAAGCTGTAGACAACTGTAAATAACTAGATTATAAGAAACAAGACAATAACTTACTTATGGACAACTATAAATAACTAGAAGTCAAAAACACATTTACAGGGAATAGTACATATAATAAGATGATATACTGACTAAATGAGACACAATCCTGAAATCAAGTCCATACCAACTATAATAAGACTGAGAAGATCAATTCTAACACACTAATATTACAGAAGTTAACATTTCTTATCTATTGTCAATCCTGCTATCTATCATAGATGCTATAAACTTCTATAAATTAAAACTACTATTTTTATATCTCATCTGACTACTACTTTCTACTAAATGATTGTCCTTTTACTTTTTAGGTTGTTATTAGATAAACTTCTTTTTATTTTGAATATATTGTAAACTTATTCATCACAGTTTCTAATTACTTTGACAGTATTATTATTTACTAAAATCAGCACTGTCTTGCTAAATGTCAGGCATAGTTCACACTAGGAGGTAAAAGTCTATGGAGTTTGGCTTAGAAATACATAAAGTATGGAAACTCTATACAATAAGCTCAGTGATATGGACTTGTTAAAACAACCTTGGCTTCAGCTTATGTGCTATGATATCTGTCTACTATGTAGTTGAAACTTCAAATAAGTGGATGAAGTCTGAAATTGAAATAAGTATTAATTTGGTATATCACTATTAAATACTAGAGATTGAGTTCAATAAGAGTTATCTTTGTTGATTATCAGACTAGTGAATTACAATATAACTACTAGTCTTATATACAAGTAAAAGATATAGGAGATGCTTGAAGTTTCAGTATATTAATCTGAGTAGAGATTTCAGTAGTAGAATACTGACAGAGATCAGATGGGAGAACTCTGCTATAGAAAACTGAGTTTGATAAGAGTATTCCTATTATAAAAGACTAAATATCTGAATTGTTGCATCAACACCACAGAAATATATTGCAAAAAGAATAGCTATTATAGAAGACAGACTTGTCTTAGAGATATTATAATAACTACATCACTATGAGAATGTATGTTCAGAATAGGTGGACTTGATATATGATACTAGATTAGAATATAGTCCAGAATATTTAGGATAGTTATTGTTCTTAAGAGAACTTATTTTATTTTCTTAGATTCTCCTGAAAATAAGTGGTATATATTGTAGTTATCACATACAATCTGACATCTACACTCTTCTAGTATGGATAACACTCCATTCCAATTACCCGTCAATCCAAGGACCAAACACTATATTTCTCATCAATTCTATAGAGTTCTGAATAACAACACTACAATTTCCAACAATCTAGAGTATATTGTTGTAGCAACCACTCGCCAGAACAGCAATTGTAGTTTGCTTACTTCAGCAAAGCTCTTAGTTGGCTATCTAGTAGTATAGATTATAAGAGAACTCAACAAGGAGTCCTCACTACATTGCTACCCTATTTATATAAGTTACAAGTGGTCTATGCTACAACAATGTATCTACTGTGTCTTCTGCCCTAAAGGCCTCATGTCTATCTCATATCTACTCTTCAGTGACTGTGAAAGACTGTACATCCTGTCCTAACGTCCATGTGTCCAACATGTGATAGCAATGTGGTATACATACTCTCTGACATCATTGTCTAGGCTCTTCTAGCCTCATAGACTCTTTTAGACCTATCAACCCTTCTAGACTGCTCTAGGCCTATGACATCATCTCATATGACTTCTAGGTCACATGCCCTTTCTCCATTATAGACTAATAATAATACTACTGTCTATATCTGTCCTAACCCTAATTCTAGCCAAAGTCTGTCTACACTTTCATCTTATAACATATATGTAGTATAGAATATTATTAAATCACCACTTCTGTATTCAAGAATATAGTTACTATATACTACTCTTCAGTCTGAAATAATCAACTTAAATTGTGCCATACTCATATCTATTCATTCAAACTCCCATTATTCAAAGTTATGACTATACAATATATAGGTTAAGTACAATATTATTTATTGAAGCCAAGGTTAAATTAACAATTTATTATATAATACTTAATTACAGTCCATAGTAAATTATCTACTACAAGCAGCCTACAATTTTCACCTCAAGAAACTAAAACCCCCTTTATAAGCATTGAAACATAATTAGAGCCAGTAGAGATTAAAGAGAAATCTAAATAAAGGTTGCTCATAACCAACCTACTAATTATGTATACAAGTTCATAAACCTATCCTACTGAGATGACAGAGTTAAAAAAACTAAGAGAAAAAAAACAAAGAAATTATCTACAGAATTAGAAAAGCAGACCAAGTTGTTATAGCGCAAGGATGTGGACAGACTTTAGGGTTAGGGTTAGTGGACAGGAATAGGACAGTAGTATATTATTAGTCTACAACAGGAGAAGAGATATAGGAAATAGGCACATGACATGGAAGTCATGTGATAGAGTCTAGAGCGGTCTGGAAGGACTTAGGGTCTAGAAGGATCGGGAAGAGTCTAGAGATGGAGTTAGGGTTAGGAGATGACGTCAAGGGACATGGGTTCCTCATGGTGTACACATGGTGTGCACATGTATAGCGGAGATTAAAGGTATGATGTCAGGGCACATGTAGGAAACATGGTAGCCTTAAGGGAGACGCATGGTGGATGAGTAATAGACATGAGGTAGCAGCATGGACTTAAGGGCCAGATAGATATTGTTGTAGCACGGACCACTTGTAAGTTATATAAATAGAGGAGCAATGCAGCGAGGGCTCCTTGTCGAGTTCTCTTGTAATTCCCCCATTTGTTACTTGATAGCCCATTGGAGAGCTTTGCTAGTTGTGAGATCATTTGTCCTTGAGTGACGAGTGGTTGCTACAACACAAGTGAGCATACATAAAGACTTAGAAGAAGATGGAGGTTACTCTTGAGAGGAGAAGACAAATATACTTAGATACTTCTTCAAAAAGTCAACAAAATCCCTAATTGATAAAGATAGGTCAATTAAGAAACTGAGCAAACCTAAGGTAGTTTGCAAAGATATATTGATGTGTTTACACTTGGCAATAGCTACATAGACACTGGGTGCACTTTGTAGGGAAAAAGTACTGTTTGTACTTCCTAATAGAAGTATAGTTAAGGATGGCTCTAGTTATCCTAGCATATAATGTGACTGTCTGGCCAATGTAAGGAAGCCAGCTATTACCTTAAAGTAGCAAGGCTGAAGAGTTTTGCAATTTCTGTCTCTGAGAAAGAAGAAGTGTCAACCTTGGACAGTGAGATAGTTAAAGAATGTTCTCCAGGTGTCTAGACAATATATAATACACTTAGAGTGCAGAAAGTTAATGAAAGTTGCTAAATGAAGCCTAGCAGCCACTCTAGTGTTATTTACATTGTTGTAAACTTATTAGTAAAGAGACCACTTAGTATTGCTTGGGCAGTTCCAAAAGTCAATCTTATAACCATGGCCTTGAGAAAAGAATAATATAAGTGCAGAGCTTGTATAGAGTACACTAAGAGGTCAACTGCTTGTCTAGTAGAGCTTAGAGAGTCAGTGATAAGAATAATATATTCTATATTTATACTGGTAGTCTTAGCAACTCCCAGTCTTATGATAAATAGCTTAGCATAAGGAGTAGTTGTTCTATTGGCTGGGGCCTTGGAGAACAATACCTGTTGACCTAGGCTTCAGAAATATGCAGTAGAGATAGCCTGCATATACTTAGAGAATATAACATTTGTATTAGTGATAATAACAAGAGTGGATGATAATGATGAGACCTCAAGATAAAGATAGTCAAAAACCTCCAGGTGGGTTTTGCAATCACTAAGGCTTGAGTGATTGTAAGAGTAAAAGAAGATGTGATTAGGGAAGTTGTCTAGCCATCTACAATCTAGAATAGCCTCAACATCAAGAGGATTAAAGCATTCTGTAAGATTAAGTAGAAAAGCTTTAGTATTCAAGAAAGAGTCTTTCAAATAAGCACACTGGATGTCATTTAAAAGGGCAAGTGATTGTAGGTAAGGACAAGTGTCCTTGGAGTGTTTAACACTAAGTAGAGACATTAGTGTATATTGTGGAAGAAAAGTAACAGTCCTAAGACAGGACCACTTTACTAGCTTCTTAATATAAAGTTGAATCAGAATGAGATCTACCAAAGTCTCAGTTTCACTAGTGGGTGAGGTGCAAAATACACCAAGAATCTACAGAGCAACCTTGTACTACATAGCTACTAGAAGTGACATCTAGACCTTGATAGGAGCTCCAGCAAAAAATCAAAGTCTAAAGCTATAGGTAGTAATAGAAACAACACAGGAGCAATAAAAGAGATATTTCTGGAGTGGGAGAAGGCCTCTAGTTGAATTTCCAAGCATGTCTATTACTTTAACTGTTGACAGTGTCTTAGTGAAGTAGTAGTGAACATGTTCCTTAAAAGACAGGTATTAGTTGAAGTAGAAGCCCAAGTATCTCTAGTATGTCTTGGATTTGAGGATAAGAGCACTGATTGCTGAGAGGTCCAGCTCTGGGTTAGAGTTGTTGTACATCCTAGAAAAGTGAAAGATTTCAGACTTGTCATACTCTATGACCAAGCCAAACATCACCATCAAGTCTATAACTACTCTATAGCTACTATAAAGTTTTGGCAGAGTTTTATTATATGTTTTTCCCTGAGAGATTAGATAGCCATTATTAACAAATGAAAGAATACAAGTATTTAAGTTGAGAACTTGATTTCTCCATTCAAAAATGCAAATAAGAAGAGCAATATAAAGTAAAGAAAGAATAGGAGACAAAGCAGAATCTTGCCTTACCTCTATATCTATGTCACAGGCTTCAGAAAGAAAGAAATTCCAGGAGTATTGGATAGATCTACCTACAAGATAGTCAGAAAAGAAGTC
Source organism: Leucocoprinus gongylophorus (assembly GCA_022457215.2). Lineage (NCBI taxonomy): Eukaryota > Fungi > Basidiomycota > Agaricomycetes > Agaricales > Agaricaceae > Leucocoprinus > Leucocoprinus gongylophorus. The sequence continues at coordinate 5,439 of JAJOHK020000490.1, read as the reverse complement.
TATAGTGCAGTTTGCAAAACTAAAATGTCTAAGAATTGAATTAAGCATACTGTGATTCAAAGAAAGAAAGAATTGTGTGATATCAAAGGCAACAGCACTAGTTTTGAGTCTTTTAGTCCAGCAAGCTTATACTAAATGAGTTAGAAACATACTAGTATCTTCAGCAGACCATTAGGCTATACCTCCAAGCTAATTAGAATAAAGGATGCCATACTTGACAGCATCAAACTGAAGTTGTCTAACAATCATCTTCTCAATAACCTTGTCAAGAATATTAAGCAGAACAATAAGCCTAAAGACCTTGGGGGTATCATAAGCAGATTTATCTAGCTTGTGTATAATAACATAAACCAACTCTGTGAAATGTCTGAGCCAGTGACAAAGTGATAAACATGCATCAGCCAAGAAGAAAACACCTACAGCATAGATGTTATTGGATAAAATAAGCTTGAGATATTGCCAAGTAATATAATTAGGACCTGGAGCAGAAACATTAGAGCAGACTTTAAGTACTTCTTACATCTCCAACAGTGAAAAGGGTACCCAGAAGTAAATAGCCTAGCTAGTGATCTTATCTAGAATAGAGAAGTTAATAGAGTGATTAGCTGCAGTATTGTAAGACTAGTGAAATGCACTCTACAAGCCAGGGAGGTTGTTTCAGGGTTGGCCTTGGAAGTAAATAGCCTCTACTATAGATAGCTTACACTGTTTGACCAGCTTATAAGATCCTAAGGTTATTTGTTAGTAAATGCTATTTCAGTAATTCTGTTGTTAAAAAAGTGTCTTTTAGTCTGTCTAGTTATAGAGCAACAGTGTTCTCCAGTTCTGTACTCATTGTTCTATTACTCCTTAGAATGAGTAGTTACAATAATTTTCTTAGTATAAGTAGCCTAGCAGTTAGCAAAAAGCCCAGTGATTGCCTTAGAAAGCAAGCTAAGACCAGCACTAGAGTTCAGAGCTGAAAAGTCAAGTTGAGAAAGCCCTTTACTTTGTTAGGCATAGTTCATACCAGAAGGCAAAAGTCTATGAGGTTGGCTTAGAAATACATAGAGTATGAAAACTCCATGCAATAAGCTTAGTGATACAAACTTGTTAGAACAATCTTGGCTTTAGCTTATGTGCTGTGCTGTCTGTTTTCTGCATGGTTGCAACTTTAAATAAGTAGATAAAGTCTGAGATAGAAGCAAGTGCTGATTTGGTGTATCACTATTGAATACTGGAGATTGAGTTCAATAGAAGTTATCTTTGTTGATTATCAGACTAGTAAATTATAATGTAACTACTAGTTCCTGTCTACTAATTCTTTTGTGCTGTTATATTTAACAGCCTTTCTTGCTAGGAAATCTTCCTATTTAGTCTGCAGTCTAGTTTGTTCAATAGTTAATGGTAGGCTGAGCCTTTAACCAACAACCTCTCTATTATAGGTGCATTTAGGACCAGATCTGACTTAACAGTCTAAGCCTGCCAAGTAAGTTGGTATAGAGTTATACCCATGTAGTACTTCAGGTAGAAAATTTCCCACATCCTGATAATTCCAACAGTCTAGCTTCAACTTAAGCTTAAACTAGTTATTATTATACTAGTAGACTAACAGTAGATATAAATCTCTCAAGCTAGAGGAGAAGGACTACTTCATTCTACTATAACTCAGTCTTAGCAGAGATATACCTTCTCATTCTCTAGCAGATAGTTCACTTATGCCTATAGATATATATCTCCAACCTGTCTAGAGTTACTGTCTTGCTATCTACCAACCTAATGAGTACTTTAGAACATATTTAGACTAGAAGTTGTTTTACAGTGTGACTAACTATCTCTAAGTTATACAACATAAAGATGTAGGGTATCCTGTTCCTATCTCAGCTAGTATACCAACCAGATTTATATCAAACAGTAGGCTGAGCCCTTAATAAATTAGCTCTCTAGAATATAATCCAGCTAGGTAGGTTTATGCTAAACAATAGACAGAGCCCTTAACTAATCAGCTTCCTAGGATCAGATTGTTATTACTCCAGTTTTCCATCTTATATTGACCTATTCTTTTGGTTCCAGTTACAGGTATCACTAGATACAACTCTCACAATGAGAATTAATCTGACTACTTGGTCTTACAAGATCTACAGATCCTACTTTCTAGAAAGTCTATTACTAGACCTTTTATCTTAGCAGCAATGTAATGTTTACTAGTTTTATAGTATACACCAATTATAGAAACCAAGAACACCAGTGGTTGCCATATGATATTACTACTACATAGTTACAAAGTTAAGGTATTTGTGCTTAAAGGAAATTTCACCCTTAATCTTTTAAACACTTACTCAAGTACTCTTACTAAGTCTTTAGTAATTGAAATTACTAGGCCACTGAAGCTTTGATGCTAAGATACTTGCTACCTCTTTATTGTATCTTGTACACTTTATTCAAAAGCATCTTCTTAAGAATTATTCTATTGAGCAGATTCCTTCTATCTTGGGAATTAGCTCTTATGTTTGGAGATTGCTTCAGACTGTTTCTGAAGCTAGCTGGGATTACTTTAAAATCTCACCACAACTGGATGCTCCCACCCTTGTAGAGGCAATAAGAGCTATTTATGGTCCTAATCCTGTTCCAATGCTTTTTCCTAATGTAAAGATGGTTGTTGATGTACTAGAGGCTGAAGAAGTCATCTTTACTTTAGTTATTAACAAAAAGCACAAGAGAAAAAGCAAAGCTTCTCCTCTTCCTTTTGTGTTATTCTCTGACTTTAGAAGCAAAACATTACTTATTTTAAGAGCTTCCTCTTTTCTTAAGACTGTGATATCTCATCTAGTCCTAAAACCAATAAAATCTTGTCCTAGTTCAGCTGTGATATCTAGTCCAGCTATAATGACCTCTAAGATTATCTAAGCCTAGATAGCACTATCTTTTGTTTTCTTAGCCTCTAAGCCTAAGCCCAAGGCCAAATTGTTCACTTAGGCTGCAAAATTTAATGTCAACTAGCAAGTTTCTAGATTTACTCCTGTCTTATCTCATAAAGACTTTTTGTATTTGTTACAGCTTAAGAACTATCTTCTATTAAGCAAAACTACAAGATCTATGATAAAAAAATGCTAATAGTTATTTGAGCTCTGGAAGAGTAGAAATACTTTCTAGAAGGTGTAGAAACACTTTTCTTCCTTTGACCACCACCATAGTTAATCCAAAAATTCTGAAAAATTCAAACAAAAATCCTACACTTCCTTTTGGTCTCTAGGACAGTTCACAGCATGTTGGTGAGTCTCTGGACTCCTTAAATCTTATCTCTAGGAACAGTTCTAGAGCTAGTAAGCAAGTTCATTCTAGAAGAAGGCCTCAAACTCATCACATTGCAAGGTGCTCTTCTAGGAGTGTCTCTGTTTCTTCTGCCTCAAGAAATCCTTTTCCTGAGGCTTTATCTTCATCCTCTTCAGGTGAAAGTGAGAAGGAGAGTGTGGGTTCTGATCCCAAGATGCTTACTGTCCTAAGTGTGACTACAGACAAGCTCTTTTTCAAAAGATTGTCTTCTCTGAAGCTTCTGGCTGCTTTTTTTACTCTTATTTCTAAAGAGAAGATATCTACTATGAGTTGGGATGACCAGATATTTGCTGAGGAGGGCAGGAACTTGGTTTTTAGGCTGGAAACAGCCCCTCAAGCCACTCAGAGGCCCCAAGCCCCTATACTTGGACCATTGAATATAATCTATAGATCAGCTGAGTCAGCTTTCCAATTAGGAAGGGAATATAACATGACTAGTTTGCATGACTGTGATACATTGTCACACATGATACTAACTTGTGGAACAGTGACCACCATGTAATGTCACTGTCTGGCTGTGACATGCATCTTAAAGCTAATGCTAAGATGCTTACTGCCTCTTTAATGTGTCTTGTACACTTTATTCAAAAGCACTCTCTCAATGGTCGCCCTATTGAGCAGTTTCCTACTATTTTGGGAGTAGGCTCTTATGTCTAGAGCCTGCTCCAGGCAATTTCTGAGTCTGGCTGGGATCACTTTAAGGTCTCACCTCAGACTAATGCTCCTACTCTAGTAGAAGCTATGAGGACTGTTTATGGTCCTAACCCTATTTCAACTCCTTCTCCTGAAGTTGAGATGGATGTTGATGCACCAGAGGCTGAAGAAGTCACTTTCACTCTGGTTACTAACCAAAAGCGCAAGGGTAAGGGCAAGATTTCTTCTTCTTTTTCTGGAACTCCCTCTAACTCTAGGAGTAAGACATCACTTGTTTCAAGGGCTTCTTCTCTCCCCAAGACTGTAACCACTCATTCAGCCACAATAACCTCTAAGACTGTTCAAGCCCAGGTGGCACTGCCTTCTGTTCCCTTGGCCTCCAAGCCTAAACCCAAGACCAAATCATTTGCTTAGGCTATAAAAGCCAATGTTTCCTAGCAAACTCCAAAGTTTGCTTCTGTCTTATCTCATGAGGACTTTTTGTGCTTGTTATAGCTTAAGGAAGTATTTCCCAACTTTTCTCAGACTACCATTATTATCAAAGCTGAAAGTAGTAGACTTAATTTTTTCTTATTCCTTTTCTCATTTTTATTTTCTTTTGATTTTCTTTTCCATTTTCTATTTTTAGAACTAGGGTTAGTGATGATATCATGCTGTCACACATCAGTTACAAGACATATAAAAGGACGTAGAAGATTCTGAAAGAATGATGTCATACAATGTATGCAATACATGTTGACCTTAAGGCAAACACATGGCTGTTTAGAGTAGGCTAGAGGTAGTTAGCATGAACCATGAGGTTTTAGTATATAAGGTAGACTATCCTGTACAGAGTTTTCTATCAAGTTCTCTTGTGTTAACCCAATATAAGGTTCTTCTTATTGACTAACTCTAAGGTCTTTTACCATCCTTTTCTTCTTTTAACCACCACTATGGTTAATCCAAAAATTGAGAATGGCTCTAGTTGTCCTAGCACATAATATGACCAACTAGCCAATGTAAGAAAGCCAACTACCACCTTTAGAATAGCTAGGCTGTAGAAATTGTCAATTCCTGTCTCTGAGAGGGAGGAAGTGTTGACCTTGGATGGTAGGATGATTAAATAATATTCTCCAAGTGTCTAGGTAAGAAATGACACTTTTAGAGCACAGGAAGTCAATGGAAGTTGCTGGATGAAGTCCAGCAGATACTCTAGTGTTAGTCATATTGTTATAGACCAGCTAGTGAAGGGACCACTCAGCCTTGCTAGAGCAGTTCCAGAAGTCAATCCTATAGCCATGGTCTTGAGAAAAGAACAACCTAAGTGCAGAGCAGACAGCTAGAAAGTGAGCTTGTCCAGGGTGTACAGAAGGGTCTACTACTTGTCTAGCAGATTCTAGTGAGTCAGTGATAAAAATAATGCATTCAATGGCTATGCTAGTAGCCTTGGCAATGCCCAGTCTTATGGCAAACAGCTTAGCATCAGGAGCAGTT
>JAJOHK020000489.1:0-24925 GCA_022457215.2 Leucocoprinus gongylophorus | reverse complement strand
CTCCTAGACAACTACAACATACAGTCTACTACTAACTTCTCAGTCAACGTCTACATGATACTGACATTCTTCTCCTACAGGAGCTGCAGTGGCTGGATAGGTATGAACCTGCAAGGCATTGATATTAACTGGTTACAATGTGTGGGTCTCTTTGTTTGTGGCAACCATTTGGCTAGAATGGCTTTGGACACACTTGTTATTTATCCAAGAGAAACCCAATAAAGAGTTTTTGTTACAATCAATAATACCTCATATTCTATAGATGTTCGTCTCTTACATGCTTTAGACATGTGTTGGGGTTGTTTTATGATTATACTTCTTATTTACTATGCCTTGTGTTTTCTTTATGTTTGTCACATCCCTGATCTGGTTATATCTGTTCCAACCCATAGATAATGTCTACTTTCTCATTTGCACTCCTATATCTCATCTGGTGTAGATCAATCCTATCCATTCTACTTCAATTACTCCTTGAACATTCTTGTTAGACTTTCTAGCAACTTCATGGATCTCCATCCCTGCATTTGAAGACCATCCAGATCTAGGGTAATTGTTAGATGTAGTTTACACTTGAAGGTGAAAGTCTGTAGGATTAGCAGAGTTCAATGAGTATGGGAACTTATCAAATTGTACAGGATTGTAGGCTTTCTAAAATAACTTTGGCTTTAGCTTATGTACTGCACTGTCTATATATTGCTTGGTTGTAACTTGAGAAGTTGGAACAGAGTTCAAGAGAGTGTGTTCTGATAGAAAAATGTGTGTTGCCTTAATACCAGAGTTTTATATTGATAGTGACAAAAATTATGGTCAATTATTAGACTAGAGATTACAGAGTATTTGCCAGTTCTTAAATACAAGAAAAAGTGTCTAAAATACTTGGAAACTTGAGTGGTGCTATTATTACATAGTTTAGCAATTATCTACATTAGGTAAAGTCAGTATTTGAGCCTGGCTTTAAGCTGGGCAGATGTTTGATTGAAATGACCTGTAAAAAAACACTGACTGACCATAGAGTTTGGAATAGAAGTAATCTCTATCATAAAAGACTGAGTATCTATAGAGTTTGAAAAAATATAATACCACTTTGGAATACAGATTATTTATAAGATTGGAAGAGAAATAATACTTCAATGAAAGACAGGTTATTTGTAGAACTGGACTTTGATATATGACAGTAATTACTTATAGTCTTCATTTTCCTAAATACTATTTTAAGTAAAGTATTTAGTATATAAGCCAAATAGTTATTGTAACTTAAAAACTGACTAAAACTAATACTATCTTCTGGTATTGGTAATGATATATCTCTCTACTCTTCTTAAATGTGATCTCTGAAATATATGATTAGTGTGATAGATAGAGACATAGTACATAAACTAAAGCTAAAGGTTATATATCTTAGATAAGTTGCTACTTATTTGTTTTCTTAAGAATCTGTTATAGATCTTGGTTGCTAAGGTGTATATTATGTCTAACAGTATTTTCAGAATCACTATCTACAGTTGTATACTTTCTAGTAAAAGTATTGAACTCTGCTAGACTCTTCTTGTTCTTTGGGGTTGGATATTTTATTAAATTTCAACATTTCTTTACTATTTATCTTTATCTAAAACTTTTAAATCTCTTTTTTATGAATTTTTTTAGATTTGCTATTCAGAGTTTTAAACTTTATTCAGGACTTTTGTATCCTTTTCTATTTTAAATTTTGCTTATTTCTATCTTGTCTCTCTTAACAACAAAGATAATTATTATCCATTTTTTGTAGTTTCTATTCCTACACCTGTTTTTCTGTGGTTTCTATTCCTAAAACTGTCTTATACTTTTCAACAACCTATATAGCTTTCATATATTGTATCTAAACAATCTTGCCAATTCTTTTGCTGATGTTCCTTTTGTTACGGCTATAAAGTATGCTATTTTTGATAACTTATCACATACTATCAGAATTGTATTTTTTACTGTCACTAATAGTAATTTTTTGATAAAGTTTACTATTAGATATATCTATAGTTTTTCTAGAATCTTATTTGCTATCAACTTTCCTACTGGTATCTTTGTCTTATTCTTTATACTTTGGCACAAGTCATGACTATTTATATATTTTTCTACATTTCTAGTTATCAGTTCTATTATCTTCCATTATCTCCCATATCTAGCTACTGGTATATTATAGTGTAGCTGGACAATCTCTGTTTTTAACTCTTTATTCTTGAGTACATATTTCTTTCTTTCTTTTAGTACTAGGTTATCTTCTATTTGTCATTTCTTATCTCTTAATATTTTTACACTATATTTTTTCTATTCTTACTTTCTAGTCTAATCTTCTACTTAATCTATCCACCTTTCTTATCTTTTTCTCTAGTATGTGTTTTAAGATAAAGTTGAATTTTAACAAATATCATGTTTAATAAACTTGTCTTTTGTTTAACTTCTATGCTTTCATGAAATATTTTCAAGTTCTTATGATTTGTCCAGACCTTAAATTTGAATCTTGTACTTTCTAACAAATGCCTCTAATTCTCCAATCCTTTAATCACTGCTAACATCTCTTTACCATAGTTTCTCTCTATTTTATTTAGAGATTTTGAGGGATAGATTACTAACTTCTATTATCTATTCTTATACTTCATTAATAGAACTTCTCCTATTGTATAGTCTAATAAATCTACTTTTATTCTTATTTTTTTTGTCTAAGTCAAGTACTGCCAGCACTGGTTTCTTAGTAAATTTTTTCTTTAAATTTCTGAATATCTTCTTTTACTTCTCTATCCAATCTCACTTCTGGTCTTTCTTTACTGGGTTATATAGAAATCTAACTATAGATATGAAGTCTTAAATGAACTGTTAATAATAGTTGGCCAATCTTAGAAACTTTTGTATATTCTTAACTTCTTGAGGAGTCAGCCAGTCTAACATTTTCTTTACCTTGTATTTCTCTAGTTTTATATATAAGTATAAGTTATTATTTGCCAATATTTTTACTATTTTCTCTACTACTTTGTTATGTTCTTCTTCTTCTTCAGTCTTTACAATAATGTTATCAATGAAGCTAACTATCTCCTCTGTATTGATTAAGTCTTATAAAATTTTGTTTATTATTGTTTAGAATATTACTGGGGAATTAGTAAGCTTAAAACTTTATTATAAATCTAACTTGGTAAATACTTTTTTTATATCAATATTTTCTACAATATCTAAGATAAGAGATAGAGGGTAATTATTTTTTATAGTCTATTCATTTAGATACCTATAGTTCTATACTATATATTTCTTACTGTCTTTCTTTTCTACAAAGAATACTGATGCTGTTTGAGAAGATTTTAAGAGTCTAATATATCTCTTTCTTAATTGTTTGTTGATGAACTTGGATATTTTTTTTTCTTTTCCAGATAATAGATATATCTTCTTCTTCTTTAGTACAAATTTCTTTTTTACTTTATTGCATGGTTTCATATTTTTCTTATTAACATTCTTTTACTTATTTTCTTTCCAAAGATCTGAATTTACTTGTGGAATCTTGAGAGAACCAGTTTTTTGGTTTCTTTCTCCAACTTTGTTATTTCTTTCTCTTTATTCTAGATTTCTAGTACTTTCTTTACTTTTATTGTTTTTTTCTTCTTTGGTTTACTCCTTCTCTTTTCTTTACTTCTTTACTTCTTCTTCTTTTTACTTTTGCTATCCTAACTTTCTTTGCTTTAGTTTCTATTGTTTCTCACACTTGTCAAGACACCTTGTTATTTTTACCTTTCCTACTTTTCAATTAATTTTGGAGTTATAACAAGCAAGTCAAGATATCTCTCAGATCATATTCTACTTTTGTTCTTTTATCATATTAATTTCAGCTCTCTTCTTATATCTCTTATAAAGTATATTTACTTCTACTGTGTGCTCTATCAGCCTTTTCTTATTAAAAGTACTATTTATATTTCTTATATATATTAGTCTTTAATTTTCTTTAACTTAAATCCCTGTTTTTTTATGAATTCTAAGCTCATAATTAGACTTGTTACTTTACTATCTAATAATGCTTCTACTGTTATTCCTTCCTGTATATCAATTTTTTCTAATCTAATCTTTACTATTACTTCTCTTAGAATTAAGTTACAGTAAAATGTATTTTATATTACTTTACTACTAAATATTGCAAACTTGTTGTAATTAGAATCTAGTTGAGAACTACTACTACTACTACTTGTTAGAGTTAAAGATATATTGTGGCAACTGTTAAAGCTGAAAGCAGTGAACTTAACTTTTTCTCTTTCTTACTTTTATTTTATTTTATTCTTTTTTTCTATTTTCTATTTTTAGAACTAGGGTTAGGGTTAGAGTGATGAGATCATGCTGTCACACATAAGTCACATGATTCATAGAAGGATATAGAAGGTTCTGGAAAGATGATATCATACAACATGTGCAATATATAGCTATTTAGGGTAGGTTAGAAATAGCTAGCACAGACTATGTGGATTTAATATATAAGATAGACTATCTTGTACAGAGTTCTCTATTGAGTTTTCTTATATTAACCCTAATATAAGGTTCTTTCTCCTAACCAACTCTAAGATCTTGAGTTTATAACAATAACTACTAGTAATAAATACCAATAATAACACAAGAAGTAAATTTCTTAATAGAATATCATTATAAAGATTACAAGAGAACTTGACAAGAAGTTTCTACTATATTCCTATACTATTTATACAAAGTCCTCATAGTCTATGCTAATAGTAAATAACTCTATTCTAATGTCCATGTGTAGTTCATATATTAACCTCATATCTTTTATAAGAATATCATACCATATACATATACTCTGATGTCATTCTTCTAGTTCTTTTTTCTAGAATTTAGGTTTATGACATCACATTATATGACATGTCATGTGACTATAGTCACATGTCTCTTCATCATCCAAATAGAATAAAGAGAAAAGAAAAATTAAAAGAAAAACAAAGAAATATTAAATCAAGGAAAATAGATAAAAAAAGAAAAATATTAGTGTCTAAGTATATTATAACAAGATAGTAGACTTGAATCATTTTTATTGATTTTCTTATTTTAAAACTTAAGAGTTAAAAGTTAGTACAATATCATATATAACTTACAAACTATTATATAATAGAATACAGTATTATATATTACATGTCACATATTATAATCATATAATTATATATTACAAAAGGTTGTAGAAAGTCCCAAAACAATAATATTATACTATATATCTTTTAGAGTAGATTAAATATAATTGTTTTCATATTCTATTTTCTTTTCTTATACTATAAATATTCAATTTATATAATATTTTACAATATATTCAAATTCTTTACAGTTCTAGCCTATTTATTTTTATAGTATACGGATCATATTTTGATATGAACTCTATTCACTGTTATTGTGAGTGTACCATCAGTGTTAGTTTTTTCCACTTCTTCTATTAGAGCAAGCCTTGTTAGCACTTGTTAAAAGTTTTACTTTCTTGGCTATATTTGAAGCTGTAGTAACTATTATTATTACACTTCTCTAAAATTTGCTAGTATATTTGGCCTTGGTGCTAGAATTTTTTTTTTATTCTTATTCTTTTTTCTTCTCTTTTACTCTCTCTCTAATTTTTGTTCAAATTAATTGTACTGTCAAACTATTCTTTAATATCTAGAGGAAGTTATTCTATCTTGATAAGCCTATATCTAATGTTGTTATTTATTTCTCTTTTGAACTCTTTTACTAGCATCCTTCTCTTATATTTACTTTTCTTAGTTATTCTCTTAAATATTTGGACAAACTTATCTATAGTCTGAGAACCTTGTTCTAGCTGTCTGAATTCCACTACTTTTACAAGCTTGTTGTTTCTTTTTTCAAACTCTTTTTTCAATGTTGTTAGTAATTCTCCTATTGATAAAAATTCCCAATTTACTGACTCTAAATCTGCCAACTATTATAGTGCACTAGAATACTAATATTTTTCTTTTTCTTTTATCTATTTTTCTTAATTTTATATTTCTTTTCTTTTGATTTTCTTTTTCTTTTTATTGATGATGAAGAGGCATGTGACTGCAGTCACATGACATATCATATGATGTGAGGTCATAGGCCTAGAATAGACTAGAGCAGACTAGATAAATAATATCAAGAAGCATATTAACAGCATATCTACCTTATGGTATATATATGGTGTACTCATGGACAATGTATAGACTTTAGGGCAAGGTAAATTAGTGTTAGCATGGACCAGCTGTAAGTTATATAAATAGGGTAGCAATTCAGTAGAGACTTCTTGTCAAGTTCTCTTATAATCTCCACATTGATAGTCTACTAAGAGCTTTACTTGTTTGTGTGATTATTGGACTTTGTGTCTAGTGGTTGCCACAACACCAACATATTCTTCTTTCATATATCTACTGATTATTTCTGCACATGTGTCAAGATCTAATGTATCTGCTCCTCTACTGACTTTTCTCTCATTCTTATTCTGATGTATAACTTGTATGCTATTACAAAATCTACCATCTTTTTTGAATTTCCATCAAACAAGAGTGGCTTGGTGTCAGAGTTTAAGACAGTGGACTCTAAATATTTTACTTTCTTTTCTTATTTCTATTTAATTTTATTTTCTACTTTGGGAATTTAGGATTAGAGGTTAGTGTGATGTTATAGTTATACTTTTACAAACTGTTGCATCATGTGACTTGGTGGCACACATCAGTCACATGTCACATGTTGCTATCACATGTTATACTAGAAAGATATAGGAGGTTCTAAAAGGATGATGTCATATAACATGTATAACACATGTTGATCTTAAGAAGAATACATAGTCATTTAGGGTAGGCTAGAAGTAAAGTAGTATGGACCATGAGGTTTAAGTATATAAGATAGACAATTCTATATAGAGTTCTCTATTGAGTTCTCTTGTATTAATTCTAATACAAGGTTCTTTCTCTTAAACAACTTCAAGTTCTTGAGTTTGTAACATTTGGATACTTCTGATTGAAACTTATGTCTGGACATTGGAACTGTTTTTGTTATAAGACGAGAGTGTGGACAAACTTTGGCTAGGGTTAGGGTAGCTAGACATAGATAAGTAATTAATTATTAGTCTACAACAGAGGAAAAGTATGTGACCTAGAAGTCATGTGATAGAAGCTGGAATAGTCTAGAGTGGTCTGGAAGGACTTAGGGTCTAGAAGGATTGGGAAGAGTCTAGAAAAGAGTTAGGGTTAGGAATGATATTAAGGGACAATAGTTCCTCATAGTATACACATAGTGCATACATATATGATGAAGATTAAAGAGTATGATGTCAGGGCACATATATATAGTATGGTAGTCTTATGGTGGATGAGTAATAGAACATGAGGACAATGCATGGACATTAGGGCAGGTAGATATTGTTGTAGCATGGACTACATTGTATTTATATAAATAGAGGAGCAATGCAGTGAGAGCTCCTGGTCGAGTTCTCTTGTAATCCCCACTACTAGATAGCCAACTGAGAGCTTTGCTGAAGTAAGCATACTACAAGTGCTGTTCCAGCGAGTAGTTGTTACAACAGTTTTCTCTACTTTTCTCTTTATTCTTTCTATACTAGTTGCTAGCTATTCTGCTTGTTATCTTATTAGGAGCTACAACTGTTTTATTGTATTATGTTGACTTATTTGGTAAGATAGTGGTAAAAAAATAAGGATTGGTATTAGTGTGGATATGGGAGATAATAGTATAGAAAAAGATAAAGTATATAAGGGCAAAGAAAAAAGCTAATACTAGCTTCATTCTTTGATTTATAGTAAGAGCTTATTGAAATCTCTATAGATACTAGTAAGCCCTTGACTAGTCCTATCTTACATTGTCTACTGACTACTTGTTTACTATTCTACTAACTACTACCTTAATTGAACTTATATCTTAATATTTCTAAGGAAAAAATTTCTAAGCTAGATACTTCTCTATTAGAGAGTATTGTTATTCTATGTGAACAAGTTACAATGGACCTATGGTAAAAGTCTTCTATTAAAGAGGTATAAGTATACTACTATAACACCAACCAATTAAATAATGAGTATGTTTAGATAGCAGTCTAGGTTCAGTTATTATCATTTACAATAAGCCTTTTGGTAATTACTATCTTTCTCTTAAGCATAGAGTTCAGCTTTTTCTTCTTAACTAAAGGATAATATTGCTCTTTGATCTAAGGTGATAAAAGAGTAAGTTTTAGAGAGGGCCTAGTGTTAGACAGCCTAAGAAAAGAATACTGAATTCTGATGTTATGATTTAAGATCAAGATTTTGGTCAAAAGAGGAAACAATATTACTTTAGCATAAAAAAACTTAGTTGTTAGAGTTATGAATGATAGATTCTATATTTTCAATTATGATAAAATATGGTGGAAACTTCTAAAAGGAATAATATCATTACAATATATTTAATATATATTGATCTTAAGAATAATGTATAACTCTTTAGAGTAGGTTAATAGTACTGTAGCATGGACTAGTAGCCTAGCATATATAAAATAAACTATTCTGTACTAGGAACTCTATTAAGTTCTCTTGTGATTTCTCAATCTAAGATCTTTTCTTTTGACTAACTCTTTAGTCTTAAGTATGTAATATTGGTAAAATTCTTAGTACAGATATGTCTACTTTATATATCTCTAGTATATAGTTTATGTATATTTATATCTAGTATATCCTAAATATTATAAGTTTATATAAATAAAGTCATCATTGTTATAATCTTAGCTTGGCTCAGGTTGCAACTTAGACAAAGGTTTGAGTAAGAATGGAGAATGGATTAATTGATAAAGCATAAGGATATAAAAGAGTATCTACAGCTATATATACCTATTATTCATGAGTAATACATATGTTAAAGATGAGAAAACAATAAGAGAAAACATGAGAAGACCTTTACTATTATATAAAATACTAACTGATTATACATATAAATAAAGTAAGGCACAGCCTATAATGAGTCAAAAAATGAAACAACCTCAACACATGTTGTTTATAAAGCCATCTTCTATAAAGCATAAAGTATTGATCATAACAATTATCTCTTTTATAATGTATGACATTATTCTTTTGTTATATTATATAATATTGTAACCATGACTATGATATATGTCTTACTAGTAGCAGTTGTCACATCTTGTTATATTATCTTGTTTTTTCTTTACTAATCTCTCAATAAGAGAAAAGAAATAGAAGAGTCTTAATAAAAATAGAAAAGAATTTAAATAAGAGATTAGAACTGGAAAAGAATAAGTCCATTATTTTTGATTCTGACAATTTGCATAGATGAAATTAATATAGCCTACAATCTGTGCAAAATTTATAGAGCTATATTCTAGTTTTCCAATTGCATAGTTAGAATAGCTTCTAGTATAAAAGAGATAGCCTCTGTGCATATAGTTTTAAACCTTATATTATCTAAGGGATGATATGAATATGCTTTGACTTAGTAGCTCCTTTCTCTACAGTATAAGTACAAGTCATTATTAAAATCTCTTTTATTTCTTAAGTATCAGTTTTCCATCATTACTCAGCTTTTCAAAGATATTGATTTAAAGAGAGTTTATAGTTTTTCTGTCCAGATTTGTTTTTATTTAGGAATATATGTCAAGTTCACAAACAGTGGACTTAGTTTTCTCTATTTTATCTTTCATTTTGTTTTATTTTCTTATTTTTCTATTTTTAGAACATAGGGTTAGGGTTAAAGACAGAAGCAGAGAATGGAGTAGAAGAGTCTAGAACAAATGATATCATACAATATGTATACCACATATTGACCTTATATGCTACACATGGTCGTTTAGGGTAGGGTGCACAGTAGTGAGCATGCACCATCAGTAGTAGTATATAAGGTAGATTAGTTTGTAAAGGAATCTCTATCAAGTTCTCTTATGTTACTCAATACAAGGGTTGTTCTTCTGTCTCACTCTAAAGACTTAAGATCATAACAATATAAGTATTTGAGTTGGAGGAGTGAATATAAAGTTTTGGATGTGATTGTATTTCCTTTCTCTTTTCCAATAATGGTTATTGATGATTATAGCTAAAAAGTATATTGATTTAAAAAAAATGGGTTGTTTCTCTTTCTATATATATATAGGATTCTGGATTCAGTTTAGAAGTTCTTGATAGGATTAATAACATAGCATATTATCTTCCTATACTAACTGGAACAAATATTTTATAAAGTTGATATTATATGTAATAATTTTATTATTAGTCTTTATCTATAGGTTGTTAAGTACTATAGTTATGTTTCTAATAGGGTTGAATAATCTGAAGTTTTAATATAATTCTTTCATGAACAGTATTGAGTTCTGAAGCCAACCCTGGTATATTTTTTACTTTTTTTGATATAATCTAATCTTGAGCTAGCTTTGTGTGATTTCCATTAGATAAGTTATTGCAAAGTTGATTTTCACAATATCTATACTATACTGGGTTTATATGAAAATAGAGTTAACATTAGAAAAAAGCTATTGAGTTTCTCAAGATCTGTACCATCAAAAATAGAGTTTGTTGCAAAGATTAAGTTGGCTGCAAGTTTTCCAAAAATCTTAGTTTAAAGATCTACTGGCTGAGAAAGTTGTTGGGATATGGTAGTTTCTAAAAATAGCAGGGATTTTTCTACTTCTAGTATATTAATCTAGTTAGTATTAGAAATACAAAGATTGGACTCTATCTTATTTGCTTTTCTTTTCTTTTCAGTTTATTTTATTTTTAGAACTAGAGTTAGGGATCAGGGAAAGTCATAGATCACACTATCACATGATCATGTGTCAGAATAGAAAAAAGTAGAAAGTTCTGGAAGAGATAATGTTATACTATATATTATACATGTAATGGCTTTAAGGCAAATATATACCTATTTGGGATAAGCTAAAGTAGTAGTATATAGACTAGTAGTCTGAGGTATATAAGGTAGACAAATCTTGTACTAAGTTTTCTATTGAATTCTCTTGTGTAAACCCTATACAAGATTCCTTTTCTTGACTTACTCTAAGGTCTTAAAATTATAACAGTTAGGATTGCTATTAGCTAGAATAATTTCTGGAGTGTTTGATGCACTTTTAGGTATTTTTCTAAGGAATTGGAGATTGGAATAGACCTTATTAGAAGTCTGGAACATTAGAGTAGAATAATCATGTGAGCAAATTATTTACTTAGACATTGTCAAATTTATAAATAATAAACTTGGTTTTATTTTATTTTATATTTTATATTTAGTTTTTTTGAAATTTTTAAAATTTTGAACTTAGGTAAGGAAGTGTGATGTGATGTCATACAGTCATAGTCACACAATTACATGATATAGAAAAGATGTTAAAATAACTAGATAAAGATTACAATTCTAGAAAAATCTAAGTTTATTAATGAATAATACCTAATATATGACTTATTAGCAATCAAGTAGAACAATGCTGATATAAGATTAGAATGATTGTACTAGGTGGTTGGGGATACTGATGAAAATATTAAGAATAATGTTTTAGAAATTAAAAAGAATTCATTTGATAGTAACTAGGGATATAGAAGAATGAAGGCATGAATGTAGGTAAGAATTAGAATTGGTAAATAAAGGTAGTGGTAATTGTGTGACAAACTCTATATTTTTATTACTGGAGATCAGAGTTAACAGTTCTCTTACAAAAGATTATAAAGGATTCTAGAATAAATAATATTATACAACATAGCTATAGTATGTTAGCTTTATAGAAAGTACATGAACTTTAGAGTAAGGTGTGCACATAAACTATAGTCTGTAGTATATAAGATAAACTAGTTTGTAATAAAAACTTCATTGAGTTCTCTTGTGCTACTTAATATAAGAGTGTGTCTTTTATCTTAACTTTGAAACTTAAATCATAATGTATGCTAGCACTTAGCTACTTCTTATAGATAATACTATAGAACTGTTCATGGAGTGATTATTGGAGACAGGCATTAATCAAGAAGTATGAAATGGAGAGAAAGATCAAGATATAATCTAAGATTGCCAAACCAATTAATGCTTTGAGGTCATAGAAAAAAGAACCTTGTTCTGTTGTTAGGACAGCTAAGTGAAGTCTATAGAAGTATGTGAAGTTCACAACCTTTAGGAAAACTTAATCATATATTATAAAAGCTTATAATTAAATACAATTTATCTTTAGAAAAACCTAAGAAAACAAGATGAAGTCTCCTCAAGGTGGCTACTATCCTAAATATTTTATAGTCCACTGCAATCTGGTGGAATAATACTGAGCTAATATCAGAATGATGACATGTAGATGGTTAGGAATCTGGTTTGAAGTATTTAAAACATTACCTAATAAAGTAGGACATATTTGATAGTGATAAAAGGACAGTAAATAACAGTCCAGAAGGTTTTCTAGAATGTTAGATACAGTTCACATCTCAGCAACCAAGATCCATAGTAAACTCTTAGAAGTTAGATAAGTAGTAACTTATTTAAAATATATGGAACATAGATGAAAAATAACTTTTGGCTTCAACTTATATGCTGTATCTCTATCTGTCGTACTAGTTATATATTTTAGAGATTGTATATGGAGAAGTGAAGAGAGTAGAAAGATGTGTTGTTACTAATACTAAAAGAGAATGTTAGTTTTAGTTATTTTTAAGATAAGAAATTATAGTATAACTATTGGGCTTATATACTGAGTACTCTGCCTAAGATAGTATTCATAGAATAAAGATTGTAAATAAGTTACTCCAGGTTTGGATAATCTTTAGATAAAGTGTTGGGAATTCATAGGATTACTGAAAAGTTTAGTAAGAATGTTTGAGAAGTGATTAATATAGAATGGATAGAGTTAATCTATACTGGAAGAGTTCTGGGAGAAGTAGTAGGATTATCCATAGTTTGGAACAGATATAATCAGATTGGAATATAATATACTATTTAGAAGAGAAAACTATCTGTGGGAAAATTATGGAAGACATTGGATGAAGTATGGGCACTTTATCCAAGGTGTATGGATGTGAATCAGAAATGACCTTGGTTTTAGCATATATGCTGTATCTCTACATATTCCAATAGTTATATCTGGAAAGAGATTACCAATAAGAAGTAAGATATAAGAAAAGTCAAGAGTCTAAACATAGATACTCAAATTAGTGATTGATTTTCAAGATAAGAAATTACAAAGTACATATGTAACTTGAATACTAGTACTTAGTAACTCCTATATCTAAGGATCAGAGGAGATAGATAACTACTCTGGGTATACTGAAATCCTTAGAATGGAGTCTGGAGTTCTATAGAGATCATGAGGAGGCCATATGATCAGTTATGGAATGATTGGTTATAAAATAGAACTAGATTAATTTATACTAGAAGAATATGTATAGACTAAAAGGAAGATATTCACTTTCACAGATGTTTTGAGTGGAGTGGATGTTAGGTAAGCATTATCTATAATGGAGTTGGATAGAGATGTGTTCAGATGGATATATGATAGGGCCTCCATCAAGTATTGTCCTCATGATAAGCATGATCTCTTCTCTTCTACTATTGTCCAATTAGCAGAAGCTAATTCACAATGTTCTAGGTCATTCTATCAGAGTTCCTGACTACCTGGCATAATCATTCTGTGGTTATATCAGCAATATTCTGCCTGATGTTCCACTTGATTAGTATGGACATTTTAAGTATTTAGAGTAGTTGTTGCCTCTAGAGAACCTCATTCTGTTCTCTTAGAATTCTTCTGGAGGTGAGTAATGTATTGGGTGGTTATGAATAATAGACTCTAGAGATCACAAACTCTGTTAAATTCTGTGGGCTTTACCTAGTTGCCATCTTCCCCATCTAGTGGGAAGTAGTGCAGTATAATAAACGAGTGAATGTAGCACAAATGAGATGTAGCATAAATGAGTGTTGAATCATACTGGGATTCAACAAGAGTCAAACTCCCAGTGAGTGTCCATACCTACCTAAAATATTTACAATGTATAAGAATAGATTTAAGTGCATGTGCGTGAACACTACGAGCATTCTCGATCACCCTTGTAACTATGTGGCACACGAGGACACCAAAATGACTCGTTTCGACACCAACCATCTCATGCTGGTACTCCCCATCTCAGACCAGTCTCTCTCAGACTTCATAGAGTCCTGTTTGAACTTTGACTTTGTGGGAAGGGGAGACAGTAGTTATCACACTTGGCCTCGCCCCTCTGACTGACATCCAAAGCAATAAATCTCCTAGTGCCCAACGCCCACCCCTGAACTGTTCATTTGCCAACCGTAACTTGTTACCCAAAAGAGACAACATAATGCTCCTCGATCAAGAGGGAGAGGCGGCCAGAATCTGTGCGTACGGAAGACTGCCGACGAGATTGACACGAACACAAGGAGAGTGCTAGATTATTGGTCGGGCGAAGGAGAGCGCTAAATGATTATTCCGTCTCTAGCGGAATGAGGACCATCAAAAAGTATGCAGATCTCTCAGGACTGATCTCAGTACTCGGTGCCTACCGTGGCACACCACTGCGCTCTACCCGAGGACATAGCCATGCCAGAAGAACCGGTCAAGCGAGAATTCTCATTTCGCTTCAGTCCCGAGTCAAATATCATGATCAGAAGCCTACCGGCAGCGCCTGAGAGTCCCCATGTTATCCCGGGAACAGTGAGACAAGCAATGTTGTGTTCTCTGCGGATCAAAGTTCGGAACATGATCAATATCATCTGGCCGGGGAATAGCACATTCACTGGCCTCTACCACCAGAAATAAAAAAAACTTTCGGTTTTCAGTATGAACTGTGATTATCTTTGCCACATCTCTGCAGTCCATGGATAGGGGATGCTGAGGCTGGAAATGAAGCCTGGTTGTGTTTGTGTTTGTTGTGGACGGTTCAGATTTTGACTTGCATAAATTGTGCCTCTTGCCTTGTGCTCATTTGTACCTATCAATCCTGTGAATTGGTCCCATCTGTGTACCTCTCACATCTCTCATCGTCTTGCTGAATCCATCAAATTGTCACTGCTTATCTGTGGCGCATTCTTGTGTCTGCCAGGTTATATACTGCCACGTACTTTTTTTAGTGTTCTCGGTGATCTGCCTTCACAGCCAAAAAAAAAGTGAGTACCACCGTCGGACATCAAATGTCGCTACCATCACCGGCTGCCGTCTAAAAATCTGTCTGTGATTCATCTATTGATTTCGGCAGAGACAGGTCTATGCATGATTCAAACCTTGTCGTCGACACCAAGGTCAAACTTGTCCAAGGTCCTTTTTCGGCTGAATCAGGTACTGCCAAGAGGAATCTACTCGGCTCGGGCATAGTCAAACAACGCTCTCAAAGCTTTTCCAATGCATCTTTCTCGTCAGCTTCCACCCACACTTCTACTTCAGCCCTGTCCCCTCCTAAAGCTCTCCGCGTCATGTCCCCCAATGTTATCTTCCAGTCATCAAGCCCTTCTCAAGATGATACCATGCGTGTCACTTCTGAGTATGTCATTGCAATGCATGACTATGAGCCACAGCAGCCAAATACAACATGCCTGTCTTTTCGCACTGGGAACATAATACATGTACTCAACCGGGATCCTAGTGGTTGGTGGGATGGTGAGTTCGAAGGGCGAAGAGGGTGGTTCCCCAGCAATTATGTGAATGCAGACCCTGGGAAGCCCAAGGTATCGGCGGTTCAAGTAAGTGCCCAGTCTCTTCTCTTTTGTGAGCTTATTTTTGACCATACATTTCCCAGCGTGCTCAACGCATACGCAGCTCATCTTCAGTATCCGCAACACGGACGGCTGCCGCATTACAGAAACAGAATCGACAATCTTCTGACTATTCAACAGATCCTATCCATTATTCCGCGCCCATTATGATACCTATGGTCCATGGTCTTTCTCTTCTTCAGAACGCTGTACGAGCGAATCGAATTACCCACTTTCAGCCTTCGGCAGCATGCATCATCGCATGTGTGCGTCGCATATTGACCAGCACCGATACCATCAATCGAGACGCACCAGTACTGCGGAATTTTCCTACCCTGGCACAGGAGCGGAGAAAACTTCTCACTACCCTTGCTAAGCTGGTTTCACAAGCGAGGCGAGCTTCCGAAACTGGTCTGTCCGAAAAGGAGCTGGCAAATGAGATCATGGAGATGCTGAAAACGGGCGGCTTAGTCTTTTCTCAAGTTCGCCGATTCGTTGCCATTGCGGTGCAGTGTGGGATTGAGCTTCCGCAAGAACCAGGAGAAGTGGGCGAATCTTCCCTAACCCAAGGTTGGAGTCGTGACGAGTCAGATGACGGATTCTCTCTAAACGGTCCTACCCCCAGACAACGGCGGCACTGGGAGAAACCGATTGGTGTTTCCTCCTCACCGACACGTATGCGTGCAAGAAGTGTGACAGACCTTCGAAATGGACGAACACAAACAGAGGAGAGAATATTGGCACGACACAAGGCTGAACTGTCGATCAGTAGTACTTCAACTTCATCATTTTCATTTTCGCCGCGGGAGTCGTCACAAGCTCCAATATCACCCCGATTCCCCTCTGGTCCAACAACTTCATTGCAAGTTCTGGAAGCGCTGCGCTTCACTCACGATCAATACCTTTCCGCCATCGCGGCGTTCATTGGGCATGCACATACCTACAGCCGATCATCACATGCTTCGAATACTGGGCATTTTTATGAGCTTACACGAGAAATCGTGAGCATGGTTGAGAAAATTCTCACAATCGTTGTGGCTGTCACGAGCCATCCAGACATTTCCCTTCATAGGGCAAATAACCTCAGAGCTGTGAATGAAGGTCTGTACACTGTGACGAGCGAGTTGACTGATTTTGTTCGTCGACTTTCTGTGCCATTGATACCCTCGATATCTGAAGAGGAGGAGAAATCCGTGTTGATCAGATCGGCGACGGGTGCATTGAAGGCTGGTGCCGACTGTGTTGCTGCAGTGAAGGTGTGCCTGAATCGTGCAGGTGGCCAACGGCCGTTTGTTATCAATCTGCCGTATACAAATGAGGAAGGTCATCCACAACTACCATCTTGGCGTCCAGGCCCCCCTAGGGGGTTGAGTAGAGCAATCAGTATGGACGTACTTCGTGGGATCCAGGATCAGGATCCTTTAGTAGGGGACGATGAAAATCTCGCGATTCATCCCAGTCCGTTGAACGTGCTTTCGCGGACGAGGGAGCTATCTTCGGGATCTGACCACAGTGTGATATCGAAGACTTCATGGGCAGATTCGACTGACACTGCTGCGACATCTCCTGCCGATACTCAACCTCCTCCACTCTCTCTCTCGAGGATTGATGTGAAAGCCGACATGGAAACTGACCTACCGTCCCCAGTATCAGCTGAGACAAAGACAGACGATTGTACGACGTGGGAATGGAGCACTAAGAACCATGGTACCACATTGGAAGAGAAGCTTGCCGATGGCGAGCTTACCGCAGGTTTACTTGGATTCGACCAGGATCCGGAGAATTGGATGTATACCCATGATTATTCTCTGGAAGACGTTGCATATAACAGCGAAGGTATTCTAGTGGGCGCTACGATTGAAGCTCTGGTAGAGAAGATGACACCTCATGATGCAATAGTCGAACCAGCTTTTTCATCTGTTTTCTTCATGACTTTCAGGCTATTTACGACACCGACAGAACTTGTTGAAGCAATTATCGCACGATATAACCTTGTACCTCCACGTTGTGCCTCCACGTCTATTGAGGACTTACATTTGTGGCAACATAAGAAGGGTCTACCGGTGCGACTACGAGTGGCGAATATGATTAAGGCTTGGGTGGAACTTTACTGGAGAACTGGAGTCGACGATGTTATATTTCCGGCGCTGACAACGTTCACAAGGGAGGCGCTGGGGGTGTTTTTCCCAGGTCCTGCACAAAGGATTTCTGAGCTTCTAGAGATTAGGAAGCATGCTGCAGAGACGGGAAAGGGAGAGCGGAGACTACGAGACATACCGAACCCTTTCGTCCCTGCTCTTAGTGGTCCCATTTCCGAAATTCCACGACCGAACATGACGAAGACATTGCTTGTCGCATTACGGAAGAAGGAATATTCGAACATCCTTCTAACAGATTTCGACCCATTAGAGTTGGCGAGACAGATAACAGTTATGGAGTGTACTCTGTATTGTGCTATCCAACCCGAGGAGATTTTGGAGGCTGGTCAGCAGGGCAGTGCCAAGTCGATGTCAAATGTGAAGGCTGTTACATCACTGAGTACGGTCATTACTGGATGGGTGGCTGAGAGTATTCTTAATGAGCAGGATATGAAGAAGAGGACAGTGCTCATCAAATTTTTTATCAAAGTTGCCGATGTGAGTTATTCTGCCTTTTGTTCCGCTCGAAATCACTGACTCTTTGGTAAAAATTTTCTTTCCCAGAGATGTACATCATTAAATAACTATTCTACTTCTCGATCAATTTTGGCTGCATTGGACTCGTCGACGATAGCTCGTTTGCATCAGACTTGGGCTGTACGTGCACATTGGTGCTTTCACATTAGTGATTGTCGTTGGCGGTACTAATGACGCCTTTAGGGTGTATCGCAGAAATCCAAGACGCAACTTGAGTCGCTTCGGAAGCTTGCAGACCACAGTCGGAATTACCATGAGTACCGTTCACGACTTCGGGACACCTCACCACCTGCTGTTCCCTTTCTTGGTGTGTCTCTCTGGAACAATTGATACCTGCTTTTCGGGCTTATTGGAATGAGCAGGTTTGTATCTCACGGATGTAACGTTTTGTCGAGAGGGTAATCCGTCTCATCGAGCTTCGCCGTTGAACAATAACAAGAAGCTCTTGAACTTCAACAAGTATTATAAGCTTGCGCGTATCGTCCAGGGTGAGGTTATCTCAGCTGATTTACGAGTGGAGGAGCTGACAGCTTCAAACAAAAAGACATGCAGCGGTTCCAAATTTCGTACAACCTCAAGGCCATTCCGGAAGTACAGGACTTTCTTAATGCGTCATTTGAGAATTCCAAACGAAGTGGAGATTTTCAGGACTTGTATCGCCGCAGGTACATTATCATTAGGTTTACCTTTTGTGTTAGAGCTCATATGATTGTTATTTTTTGCTAGTTTGCTTGTGGAGCCTAAGCAACCTGCAGACACAGCTCCGACAAGTGATATGCGGCAATTGTTTAATTGGGCGACACGGTCACAATCTACGACGACGATTCAGTGAAGCGATGTTGGTGTATGGTTCATGTGATTCGTCTCCTAGTCTGCGTGGGCCGATGACGATGCCTACGATTGTTCGTTTCTTTGATGTTTTCTTGTTGATGTCCTCTTTCACAGTATGGGTGTTAAATCACAGACACAGATGCCCATTAGAAGACATTCCGCTACACTCATCTATGTCTAAAAGTTTGGGTCATCTATTCTCGATTGCCATCTATTCGACTCGACTTTGTTTTCCTGATTTCATTTGTTGTGTACTATCCCATATCTCTGTCTTCGTTGTACTTGCTCTCTTCTTGTTCTTGTGGTTTTGATTGTGTTTTGTTCTGACCATTCTCCTTCTCCTCTCCCTGTATCCAGATATTAGTGGTGTTCGTCTTGCTTTCCATCGATATGGACTCTTCGCTCTCTGCCGCTTTTGTCATTTTTCTGAGGGTCTTACTCTATCATCTATGATCATGATAGCTCGCAGCACGTCTTTTATGCATATCCGCTACATACTCCCTATCCCAACTTACATCACATAGCACACACCCCTGTTGTACTTACCGGTCAAATCAATGCTCTTCCCATTATTTCTACATGTGCTGAAGTTCAGAATCTACAAATTACTTTATCGATAGATATACAAAAGGTCAATGATCGGCTGAGGTATTACTATGAAGATATTTTGTCACGTAGTAGCCGATACCTTTCCTTGCTGGAGTCTTAGATTGTTTGAGTTTATCACCACGAGTGCGGGTGATAGGGGGATACGTATTAATCGTTACGCCAGGTCCCTAACACAATAAGCGGAGATTAGCAACCAATCGGTAACCAAGACATGCGCATACAGTACTCACGAAATCATACACAAAAGGCCTACGCTCTGTGGCGCCAAAACATCTCGAGCTCTCCAGTATAACAGAATAAACAGGGGAGGGATCATTTCCAGGTGCATGGACACTCCAACCACCTGAAGGATTGCGAACGTCCCAGAATGATAGAACGCTATGTCTAGCTGAACCAGCGGCAATGTGAGAACCGGAGCCACCGCCACAGGAGATTGAATAGATGGGTTCATAAGACCATGGGTTGTATAGGGATAGGACGGGAGAGAGAGATGGGATCGAACGGGTTGTTAGAGGTCCATTTACGAAGGTGGGTATAAAAGTAGCAGGGTAGGAGACCAGTGAGGTTGGAAGGCGAAGATCGTAACACCGGACTTTACTGTCATACCAACCACCAACGAGAATTTGCGGTGAGGATCCCCAGGGTGAACAAGGTGGTGCTTGGGAGAGTCCATATACTGCAGAGGATGGGTAGATATGGAGCGGTGCAGATCCGGCAGAAGAAATAGAATCCGGGACCATCCCTGCCGTCACCGCCGGCGATAATTCTGATGCAAAGGAGGACGAAGAAGTAGATTTTCCAGCTGTGAGAAGGACAGAGGGTGCGCCGGAGTTGGGGAATGAGAGATCAGGAAGATGATATACCGGTAAGGGAGCATATGGGTTAGAAGTCCCGAAAGCAGCATAAGGCATGGACGAGGACAAACAGAGGTGAGATGCCCAACTCCGCGTTTTGAGTTCTATACTAGAATACCAAGCAAGTGTGGGAGTGGGGTTAGTTCTATTACTCTTAGTGGCTGTAAGATCACGGTGATCTGCGAGACGGGCCGATCCGTTCAAAGAGAGTGACAGGAGGAAGTGAGAGGTTGATGAAAGACTCTCAGAAAAATCATGGGTGTTGGGTGAGGTACCCGCATCTAGTCGGGTGATTCTCAGCTGCTTTTGGGATGTGTCTCCAGATGAAGGACCAAGAATTATGCATTCAATCAGGCCGTCCTGAAATCCAATGAAAAATGTGTCGTCATGTCCCGAGGTGGTGGCTAGCGTTATGCTTGTAATATCTCCAGAAGGCTCGTGTCCACCAAGCAGAGAGAAAGAGCCTTCAAAGGAGACGGCTGGAGTAGAGTTTTCACCACAGGATTCAAATTTGTAAGAGTGAATGTGATTTCTCGAGGCCACGACAAGGCGATTGGTAGAAATAGCGAGGAGGGGAGAGTTTTTCGTCGGCCAAGGGTCGGAGAGAGGACGAGCGACAAAAGTGTTGGTCGACCATGCCGCATCATTGAGAGCATCGTACTTGACGCGGAAGCGCGGAGACCATGAAGCGCGAGCACGAGAGAGGCTAAGAGACGGCCTGGGGTGTGAGCGGTGGTAGCTGGACCAACCGTACTCAGTGACCTTGGAGGCTGGTATGAGTTCCAGATATGAAGAGAGCCACTTGATACGTACAAGGCAGTGAAGGAATCTGCACGTCTGGGCGAGAGCAGCGAGCTCATAAGCACTGAGAGAGGCGAGGACAAGAATTACAATGTCGTGCGGCAATTTCGCAAACATGTTTGAACCCGCACGATGAGCTGGAGGCTATATAACGAGGTGCAGGCGAAATGGCCTGATGAAGATGTATCTAAAGGCACGTGATAGGGTTTGTTTTGGGAATGTATATCTTAGCACTTCCCACTCTTTGTATTGAGGCTCATAATTCTCAGTGTGTTATCCCAGGGAAGTACTTTGGTGATTGGCAACATTCATTGCACTGAGATATAAACTTGTACTGAGTTTGATATTTATATGTTCTTCAATGGTTCTTGTTACTCAGGCTGTTTCCAATAGACCTATTGTTGTCTTCACAGACTATTTGGTTAGATCTAGAGCACAGGGTCTGACAGCAGAAATTAGGAGAGTCCATAGGTTTGACAGTGTTTTCCAGCAATAGGGTAAGGCAGAAAAGTCTGTAGAAAAGCCCATGAGGTTCAGTATCAATGAAAGGTTGGGTCCCTTTACAATAGGTCTGCAGTTTTATAGCAGATAACTAGAGAGAATAATTCATCAAAGTTGATATCCTCAACCTGAGAAAACTCTTTTGCAATAAGTCAAAATCTGAAATGACTATTAGACTTGATGTTAAATACTTTAATCACTTTCTGTCTCTGAAAGAGGTCTACAACTTCATAGATACTTCTATTTTCAAGCAATTTTAGCTTCTCAAAACAAGACTTAAGCCATCTTTTTTTGAATATTAGCTAGTAATTTTGTGATATCTCCAAGGTTTTTGGAAATTGGATGAGACTCTGCTATGTCATGAACCCCTATATTTTATTTTAATTTTCTTTTCTTTTTATCTATTTTCTTTGATTTTCTTTTTCTTTTCTTTTATTTCTTGGACAATAAGAGGCACATGACCATGGTCATATGATGTGTCACATGATATGATGTTATAAGCTTAAAACCTAGGAGAAGGGGCTAGAAGAATGATATTAAGATATATGTCTATAGATGTATATATGGTGTATTCATAGTTAACATATAGATATTAGGGTATGGTTATTTATTGCTAGCACAAACCATATATCTATATTATAAATAGGGTAGCAATATATCAGAAACTCCTTGTCAAGTTTTCTTGTAATTCCTATAAGACTCTCATCTTGTAAGACTATTTAGTATGCTATTGACTGTCTTGGTTAGTAGTTGTCACAACATACTAAGAGAAAGCAAATTTGTTCTACTCTCTTCTCTTACAACATATACCAAGTAGTCAATAATAGCTATGATTTACCTACAATGATAGAATGTTTATTTTATTTTTATTTGTATTAATCAGGATTAGATGTTGACTTTTCTACTGAATATTATATAGTATCTCAACAGTATTATTATACAAGTTATATAAATAATTAACTTCATTTAATCTAATTATCCTAGACAGCAAATTATCAGAGAATTTGCATACATCTTTGTATTTACAATTTCTAACAAGTACTTTCATGTCAGACTTTAAGAAAGTGGACTTGATTTCTTTTTATTTTCTTCTCTTTTATTTTTATTTTATTTTCTGTTTCTATTTTTCTTATTTGAACTTAAATAAGAGGTAGTAATGTGATGTCACATATAACAGTACAAGTGTCACAAAGTATAATAACTGTTACAAGTTTGGTTACATATATTATAGTCATAGTCACAATATTATGTAATATAAAGAAAGATATAGAAGATTCTAGAATGAATGATATTATAACAACAGAGTTATAGCATATTAGCCTTATTTATACTGTATGGCCTTTAAGATATAGTTGCATACAGACTATGGTTTGAGGTATATAAGATAAACTACTTTATACTAGAAGTCTTGTCAAGTTCTCTTATATTAACTTTAATACAAGATTTATTCTTTTATCTAACTTTTAAAACTTAATTATATATCTATCACATGCCATATTAGAGTTAGAAAACCTTTCTCTTAGTTGTTATAAAGAACAACACAGAATATTAGTAAAATATTTTTATTTTCTATAAATATTGTCTTTTCTCAAAGATATCTGAGTTTAATATATAGATCTTCTCAATTCAGAATCCTGTAGTACTTGCAGAGCAGATCATAGTAATTTTTGAAAATTAGATGTCTGTATCTCAATATTAGTGTCCATATTGTTATTAATCTCTTCTATCTTCACTGAGGGCTATTTAGATTCTAGAGAAGATAAAAGAGACTTATAAAAAAGTGAGGGTGAAGGAAAATAAGTAAGAGGATTATTATGGATGAAAGGAATAGATATTTGTGGAATAGGTATTAAAACAGGTCCATCTTTACCAGAAGGTTCAAATACTGACAACTTTGTCTCTAGATTTATCTTATTCAATAACTTATCATATAATTTATACTCTTTCATATAAGGGTCAGTGTATAAAAAAGAATTATTTATTAAAGATAACATATATAGAGTGTAATATGATATTTACTTGTATATAACACATAAAGTTATTATTATTATTATACTCAATAAATTTAGAATATAGCACAAGTTTATTGGATCTTCTAAGAAGTTTTCCATTTAAGATGTCTAACAGATATTCAATCATATACATGAGTTATAGCTGAGAAAGCAAACTTTCACCAGAAATCTGATAGATATACTTTAAGTCAAATTAACTGTACCTTTTCAAGTAGTATATAGTTTAATAATTCTATACAACTATTTTGTTAGTGTATACAGTACTAGTTTCATGAGTAATTCCTTGCTTTCTTAAAAAGAATTGCAATTCTAATATTATATACTCTTTCTTATTATTAATGGGTAATCTTTTTACAGGATGGAAAGAGTTGTGTTCAACTATATCTGGAAAATTGATTTAATTGCTTCTGTAGCTTCAGACTTTTTGCATAGAAAGGCAATATCACAATAAAAGACATAGTTATCAAGAAATGTAATCACTCACTTGTACTTGAAGTAAGATAAAATGGAAAATTCAAGGAAATCTGAGTAAATTAATCCAAAAGACTTATTATGTTATGAATTAAGTCTCAGAGATAAGACAGAAGCACACTCTTGTATTGAGTAATATAAGAGAATTTAATAAAGTTTCAAGTACAAACTAATTTATTTTATATACTATAGACCATAGTCTGTATGTATACTATAACTAACCTATCTTAGAGTTTATATACACTCTATAAGGCTAATATGCTGTTGTTATACTATATAATATTATCTTATTCTGGAATCTTCTATATTCTTCTCTGTATCATATGATCATGTGACCTATAACTATGATATATATAACCTCACTGTAACAGGTATTATATCTCTATTCTGCTTTGTAACTTGTAACCATTATGTATAACATTATATTACATTTTCTATCTGAGTCTAAAATAAAGAAAAGAAAAATGAAAGAATTGTGTTAGTGTATCTTATTAAGAGT
>JAJOHK020000488.1:0-24934 GCA_022457215.2 Leucocoprinus gongylophorus | reverse complement strand
AATAAGCTATATAAAAATATTAGTTTAATGTATAAATATATCTAAGAGAATATCTATACCTCAGTCACTTAAAGTAACATGAGAACTTGTTAGGGGCAATTTACACTTACTAAGAGTATTAATGAATGTAGCATAAAAGACAGAACAAAAGACTAAACTTAGTGATTATCAGGTAGATATTACAGTATGCTTAGATACTAATATTTTTTTTCTTTTATCTATGTTTCTTGATTCAATATTTCTTTTCTTTTATTGACAAGAAAGAGGCATTTGACTGCAGTCACATAACATATTACATAATGTGAGGTTATAGGCTTAGACTAGGCAAGAACAGATTAGAAGAATAATGTTAAGAAGCATGTTAATAGTATGTCTACCTTATGGTATACACATGGTATATGTTGTGGCAACTACTAGACCAATGTCCAATAGCGTCACTACAAGTAAATCTCACAGAAGGGATATCTAGTAGGAACACAAGTTATATATTCACAAGAGAACTCAACAGGGAACTACAACAGTATTCTACTGACTATTTATATATCTAACCCTGGTCTGTGCTACGACTATGTGTTATTGTTACAAACTCAAAACCTTAGTGTGGGTTAAGAGAGTGAACCTTGTATTGGGTTAACATAAGAGAACTCAATAGAGAACTCTGTACAGGATTGTCTACCTTATATATAACTATCTAATGGTCCATGCAAGCTATTTCTAGCCTACCCTAAATGACCATATATATGCCTTAAGGTCAACATGTGTTTTACATATTGTATAATATCATCCTTCCAGAACCTTCTATATCTTTCTATGCATTATGTAATTTGTGACCATGTTGTCTGATGTGACCTAGCGTGATCTTGTCACCCTAACCCTAACCCTAAATTCTAAAAATAGAAAATATAAAAATAAAACAAAAAGAAAATAAAAATACGAAAGAAAAATAAAAGATATTAAGTCCACTTCTTTCGTTCTTAACAGTTATAAACTTAAGTCCTAAGGGTTGGACAAAGAATAACTCTTGTATAGGAGTAATACAAGAGAACTCAATAGAGATCCTTTTACAATCTAGTCTACCTTATATACTACTACCAATAGTTTATGCTTACTACTATGCACCTTACTCTAAATAACTATATGTAGAACATGAGGTCAACATGTGGTATCCATGTTGTATGATATTATTTGTTCTAGAACCTTCTACCTTGTTCCATACATCTTATGACTCATGACTGTCACTAACCCTAATCCTATGTTTTAAAAATAGAAAAGTAAGGAAATAGATCGAAAAGAAAATAAAAATGAGAATAAAATAAAGAAAAACCAAGTCTACTATTTGTTGTGGCAACCACTTATCACAAAGACAAATAATCACACAAGCGGTAAATCTCTTAGTAGGATATTAAGTGGGGAATTCACAAGAGAACTCAACAAGGAGTCTCTGCTGAATTAGTGTCCTATTTATACAAATGTGTCCTGGTCCGTGCTACCACTATTTAAGCCTACCCTATAGTCCATGCTTCATCCTCATATCTGCCTCACTTCTTACTCAAGGCTACCATGTGTTTTCCAGGTGCCCTGACATCATCTTCTAGATCCTTCTACCACCTTCTAGGCCTATGACGTCACATCATGTGACCTGCCATGTGACTTCCTTGTCACGTGCCTGCTTCATCGTCTTTCCAGGAAAATAAAATAAAGAAAAAGAAAAGTAAAATCAGGAAAAATAAAAGAAAATAAAATAAAAAATTGTTAGTGTTCAATGTTCCATAACATTGTGGTAACCACTTATTACAAAGACAAATGATCACACAAGCGGTAAATCTCTTAGTGGGATATCAAGTGGGGAATTCACAAGAGAACTTGACAAGGAGCCTCTTCTTAATTAGAGTTCTATTTATACAAATGTCTCATGGTCTGTGCTACTAATAATTAGACCTGCCCTATTGTCTATGCTTTAACCTCATGCTCGCCTCACTTCCTACTCAAGGCCACCATGCATACTCTATGTGCCCTGATGTCATCTTCTAGATCCTTCCACTATAGTCTAGGCCTATGACATCATGTCATGTGACCTGTCATGTGACTTCCTTGTTACGTGCCTTCTTCATCGTTCTAAAAGAAAAATAAAAATAAAAATAAAATCAAAAGAAAAATAAAATGTTAGGTTTAAAGCATTCCATAACAATATGTAGTTGTTGTACTGGAACTCTGCTAATAAAAGAAATTTACTGTTATAAACTTAAGACTAGTGTTTAAGCCAAAAGAACAACCTTAAATTGTATTAATTATAAGAAAACTCAATAGAGTTCCTAAGTACAATATATTTAT
This sequence comes from Leucocoprinus gongylophorus, assembly GCA_022457215.2. Lineage (NCBI taxonomy): Eukaryota > Fungi > Basidiomycota > Agaricomycetes > Agaricales > Agaricaceae > Leucocoprinus > Leucocoprinus gongylophorus. The sequence goes on along the minus strand of JAJOHK020000488.1, from coordinate 22,603 downwards.
CTTATATATACTCGATTTATAATCTATATTATACTAACATGTGTAAAATATATGATATGATATTATTACTCTAGAGCCTTCTACATTCTTCTGTGACATGTGATTGTATGACTATGACCATGTCATGTGATCTATAACATTACACTAAACCCTAACTCTAAGTCAATAAAATAAAAGTAAAAGTAAAATAAAAATAAGAAGGAAATTGAAAATAAATAGAGTTCTTTATCTTTAATAGTTATACTAATTACTCTATCTCTTATTGACAAAATCCAAAGATACTAGTCTAGTTCTTAGTTAACTTATTTTATCTAACTATCTGACTGATAGTATTATACTATAGAAGATATAATTTTAGTAAGTAATAGAGCTTCTTTGTAAAAATAAAAATAAACAATAGTAGTATGGGTTAGAACAAAATACACTTTTTTAAACACTAAGTTTATTGTATACTTTTTTAGTTTTGCTTACTACTTTATCTCATTTTATGCTTTTCTTAACACTATTTCAGCTTTATCTTATATCTTCTTCATCCTTTTTGTTGTCTTTTCTACTTTTCTTTAATATCTACTTCTATTTTCATTTCTTTACTATAATTTATTATAAACAAAGACATTTTAGTTGCTGAATATGTCTTATTGTTAACTACAAACTCAGCTGTTACTAGCTATTCTGACTAATTCTTTTGTTTAGTATTTTTACAAAGAATTATAGATATTATTTTAATTTCTAGTTTATGTATTTGGTTTGTCCATCTGTTTGTAGATAGAAAAATATTGACAACTTTGTTTTAATCTCTAATATTTTTTGTTCAGCTTCTTAGTCAATCATATTACAAACTATAGTCTCTTATCTGAGATTATATTTTCTGGCAATCTATACAACTTTTATATATTATTTCTAAACCATCTTGCTAATTCTTCTGTTGTTATCTCTTTTGTTGTTGTCATAAAATCTGTTATCTTGAGTAATTTGTCATATACTATTAGGATTACATATTTTTTCACTACTAATGGTAACTTTGTAATAAAGTCTATTATTAAGTATATTCATAACTTTTATAGTACTTTATTTGCTATCAACTTTTTACATATTTTCCTATATTTTTTATTATTTCTGACTATTAGTAATTTTTTGTCACTAACTCTGTTGTTTTCTATTTCTTTCTATGTCTTATTATTGGCATATTATAGTATAACTGAATTATTTCTACTCTCAATTTCTCTTTTAACATCAAATTCTCTTCTATTTATTATTTATTTCTTTTTATAACTTTTATCTTTGCTTTCTTTATTTCTTTTACTACTCTAACTATTTATTTATTCTTTTTTCTAGTTATTTTCATTATATACTCTTATTTTCTAGTTTAATCTTCTATAAAGTCTATCTAATTTTTCTATTTTTATTCCTGATATATATTTTAAGATAAAATCAAATTTTGACAAATAAAAAGCTTATTTTGTTTGCTTATAATTTAATTTCTATACTTTCATGAAATATTCTAAGTTTCTATAATTAGTTTTAAACTTAAACTTTGGACTCTTTGATAAATACTTTTAGTTTTCTAACTTTCTCATTATAGCCAATATTTTCTTGTTATAAAATTTATAATTTATCTCTATTTTATTAAGAGATTTTGAAAGATAAGCTATTGATTCTTTTTTTCTATTTTTATACTCTATAAATAAAACTTCTTTTATTGCATAGTCTAATATATTAACTTTCATTCTTATTTTTTTATCTAAGTTTAGTATTACTAATATTAGTTTTTTTGTAAATTTTTTCTTTAATTTTCTAGTCTTACTATCACAAATAAGATACTCACTGGTTGTGATACTGGGGCTGAATAGTGTTTCAGGGGTTCAGTATAAGAATATGATGATTGACAGATAATGAAAAGTATCAACAGGAATAATTGATGTTGTTAAGTTTGAGGTCTAGCTCTTAGACACAGAGGTATATATACAAAAGAGTGATGGTCCATATGCAAGCTGTTGCCATCACATGATCAAAACTCATACCTGATGGGAGCTGTCAGCTGTCATAGCAGCTGTCAGGCTAATTTTAAAAGGTAACTAATTATGTCACTATATTGATATGCTTGTATCTCTACCAATACTTGTTGCTTTGAGATGCATCATATATCGTTGGAAACGGATTGATGAGCACTTCCCAACGCAAGTTTAATCGTGTGAATCCGTTCAGCCATTCATGAGATATTAGCAGACAAAGCTTTTATAGCTACTGATGTCCTGATATCTCAGTTGTTTGTTGTCACTTTTGTACCTCCTGCATATGTGCAGATAGCCCTCATTTGGGGCTTTCCATTACAACTCAGTTTGTGAAAATCGGTCCACTAGTTGTGGAGATACAAGCTGAATTAAGTTTGTGACACTTACTTTTTTTTTATCAAGTCATATAATGATTTAGCTATAGATATAAAATTCTTTATGAATTATTAATAATAATTTGTTAATCTTAGAAACTTTTATATGTTCTTAACTTTTTTAGAAATTGATCAATTTAACACTCTTTTTATTATTATCTTTTCTATCTTAATTTTCTCAAATTCAATTACTACTTTTAAAAACTTTATTTCTTTAACTTTTCACTTGTATTTTTCCAGTTATATATATAAATTATTCTCTATTAGTCTTTTTACTATCTCTTTTTTTTTATTGTTTTTTATATTTTCTACTCTCTAGTGTTAAGAGCAAAAGCAGTGAACTTTATTTATTTTTATCTTTATTTTTGATTCATTTTTGATTTTTTCTATTTTTAGAACTCAGAGTTAGAGTTAAATTAATGAGATCATAATTCTCTTCTTTATTTCTTACCACTATTTTGCATAGTAACACTTATAGGAGAACTGGGAAATATAACACTTTCTGATACAACTACAAGCTCTACAACGCACAATATGACTCCAATTCTTGATTTTGACATGGCTGTTAACTCTAGCAATAACCTCTTTACAGATGAAGAGGTGAAAGGTTATTCTTAGGTTATTCTTTAGTACTAAGTGTCCATAGGTCTAGGATCCTATTGTTATGACTTAAAACTCAAAGGGTTAAGCAATAAGACAACTCTTGTATTGAGTAACACAAGAGAACTCAATAGAGTTCCTAATACAAAGTAGTTTACCTTATATACTATTCCTCATGGTCCGTGCTAGCTACTATGCATCCTACCCTAAATGACCATAAGTATAACATGAGGCCAGCATGTGTTGTCCATGTTATATGACATCACTTTGTTCTAGAACCTTCTACTTCCTTTTCTTATATCCCGTGATCAGTCTTGTGACTTTGCCATCAATTTGTGACTGATGTGACAGCATGACTGATAACCTCTAACCTAAGTTGCTCTAAAAATAAAAAATAAAAAAAAGAAAAAAGAAAAAATAAGATAAAATGAAAAGGGAAAATAAAATAGAGTCTATCGTCAGCAGTCTTGACACCTATCTATATCCTTGAGTGAATGTGACAAGGAATATCATGTATGTATCAAAAGGTGTAGCAATAGAATGGAAGAGAATGAACCTATTGCCTCTATTGGCAGTATCCAGGTTGAGTATGTATCCCAGAAGGGGAGGAATGGTTAAGTTAGTGAGACAGCTGATAATATTAACAATATGAGTTATTAATGTGTTACCAACAAGAACCTGGCCTCAAGTTCACCATCCAGTAACAACATGTTCAATATACAATTGAACTATGATATTAATCAGGCTCTTGACTTAGAGTCTTGGGATGGCAAATTCCATGTGATCTCATTACATGATTCTATAGAACACTTGGTATCAGATGTCAAGAACATTAAAGATTCCCTTTTTAGAATTGGGAAATACATCAAAGGCAAGTCAATCATCAATGGTAATGCTAACAATGACAAAGATCTAGAAGGCATAGGTAAAGTGGCCTAAGAATTTCTCTCTGTCATTTATGACTTACACTAAGATAGTCTTCATATAAACAACTTCAAGATATTGTTCAGGAACAAGGTAAAATCTAAATTTACCTTGCAGGTCCCCAAAGCTCCAACCAATAACAAAGGTAAGGAGGTTATCACACCTACTTACATTTCTACAATTCCTCCACCTATTCCAGTGAAGATTCTTAAGGAGGTCAACAAGATCTCCAAATTCTTCAAGAAAACTAACAATCTGTAAAAAATGTTTTATACCCAGGTCTCTTCCAAACCTCAGAAGTCTAATACAACAATGAACACTCTCAAAATCAAAGAAATGTTCCCAAAGCTCCAAAACCACAAAATTGACCAGGTTCAAAAGATCATCAATGGAGGCAAAGGCAAACCCAAACCTTGAATTAACCTCTCATATCAATACTATTAATTGTGTACTTAAAGCCATCAAGTTAAACATCCTAGCTGACTTCATTCTGTTATGATCAATATCTCAAGAATACATCATGGAGAAGAGTAAAGGGTAATGATAACATGATCGGCTGCACCATAGTAGTCTCAGTCAGCGTCTCATGTAGTAGATGCTATATCCTTGCTTCTACTTCATGTATTATGACTTGTTTGCATCATGTACTTTAAACATTTTCCTTATAGGCTTCTATTATATATAGAGTAGATACTGCATTGTATCTTTATGCTTTACCAATTGTATCTACTCTTACCTCTTTCTCAAGTCTTTGTCTTAGTTGTAATCTGAGCCAAGTCTAAGGTTGTAACATTTGGTAAAGCATCAATAAGGCTCATCTTGCAAGAGAAGTGTAGTAAAGAAGAACAAAATTACAAACAAAGCGATTATAGTAGAAACCACAGACAGACAAAACAGTAGGAAAAAGCCAAAACATTATTGAAGAACTAGAAGAAATATTGGGATCACTGAGAATCACCAAAGACAATGTATCAAACAGAAGTACAGAACCAGCAACACTAGAGATAGAAGAAATATTAACAACACCAGCACCAGCAGGATACAATGAGAATGTATTGACAACTCCACCAAAGAACATGGTCCCAGATCCAGGATGGTTTGATAGGAACAAAACAAAGTTTGAAGATTGGTGAAGAGGAATCTGATTATTCCTCAAGAGCAACAGAGTAGTTGCAGCAGATAACAAGATCACTACAGTATTAGCCCAACTTAGAGGGAGTGTAGCAGAAATTTATGCATAGAGAAAGATAGATGAGTTGGAAGAAACAGAAAACACCTAAGACTAGGAGAAATTTGTCAAGGAAATCAAGACAGCATTCAGTGACAAAAGCAAAGCAGCAGACGCAGAATGGAAAATCAAAACATTCAGACAAGACAAGAAACACATTGCTAATTTCATGATTGAATTTGATGTATTAGCTATAAAGGCAGAAACTGACAAAATGCATGCCATATTCTTGCTAAAGAAAAATGTACGAGCAGATATTATCAAACCCATATTGGAATACTCACCAATGGCAGCACCCAAAATACTTAAAGAATAGAAGGTGGTGATTACCTCAGTAGGATAAGGATATGAATCTACAGAAAGTCGAAATGACTATAAAACAAGCACTGGAACAACATTTAGAGGACGAGGAATGCCTATGGATATAGGAAAAATATAGAATAACTTTGATGAATAGAGAAGACCAAAATGCTTTAACTGTAACACATACGGGCATATGGCAAGAGAATACAAGAAGTCAAAGAAGAGTAGGAAAACAAGAAAGTGTTACAAATGTGACAAAGTGAAATACCTAGCAAAAGACTACAGGTCCAAGCAGAAGATGATAATCCAGAAGAACTAAGAGAAAACAGATGAATCAGATAAAGAAAATAAGGAGAGAGATTTTGTTGAAGGTTTGAAGTAGGCATAATATGATGAACCTCTGTACATAATAAAGTCCAGAATTGATACATTATTCCAAACTGAAGAAACAACAAAGTGAGAGAGCTAAACGTACAAACCAATATCAAAACAAAGACAAGAAAAAAATTATGACTATAAGTGTTGGTGGATTCTGGTTGTACTTAAACTGGAATTGATAAACAACTGGTCAAAGAAGAACGAATCGAGACAGAATCTGTAAACAAGATATTTGAAGTTTTCAATGCAAATAGAACAAGAAATAGAACAGTTACTCAAAGAGTACCATTGGAAATAGAGATCAATGGACACAAAGAAAGAATTGATGTAGTGGTCATAGATTTAAATGACACCAACATGTTTCTGGGATATGACTGGTTGGTAAAACACAACCTAGAAGTAGACTGGAACAAAAGGACAATATAATTTACATAGTGTCCAAAAACATGTAGAATGAATCATCAAGACATATTTTTTATATCTAGAAATCAAAAGACAATGGCAACAGATAATGATGACAAAGGACAACAAGAAATTGGAAAGGAACCAGATCCAATGAATCCAAAAGATCTTCCAGACTATATTCAGCCCTTTATGTATCTTTTTAACAAAAAGAAATTTGAAAAACTACCAGAAAGATGAAAATGGAACCATGAAATCAACTTAATGGAAGAAGTACCCAGAGAACTCAATGCAAAAGCTTATGCTATGATAATAAAGGAAGATAAAGTATTAAGTCAATGGCTGGATAAACAATTAAAATCAGGATTAATCAAAGAGTCGAAGTCAAGATGTATGGCACCCTGTTTTTATATTCCAAAGAAGAACAGATCCTTACAATTGGTTCAAGACTATCGGAAGTTAAACTAAGTTACCATCAAGGATAAAATACCATTACCATTAATTAGAGAATAAAGAAAGCCAAGTACTTCAACAAGTTGGACTTAATTTGGGGATACAACAACATTCAAATAAAGAAAGGTGATGAATGGAAAGTAGCCTTCTTAACAAACAAAGGACTATTTGAACCTCAAATGATGTACTTCGTATTATGTAATTCTCTAGAAATATTTCAACAGATGATGGACAGTATATTTCAGGAACTACTACATGAAGGAATATTAGTGAATTATATGGACGACTTTGTGATACCAGCAAAGAACATGAAAGAACTCAAAGAAAGGATGACCCAATTCCTCAAAATTGCAGAGAAACATAATCTATATTTCAAACAATCAAAATGCAATTTTAATATGGAGGAGATACCCATTCTAGGAGTGATAGTTGGAAGAGGACAAGTCTAAATGGAAAATGATAAAGTCAAGGCAGTCAAGGAATGGAAAACATCTACCAAGATAAAGGAAGTAGAAAGCTTTCTAGGGTTTGCCAACTTCTACAGAAGGTTTATAAGGAACTTCAGTCATACAGCAAGACCTTTCAATGAATTAAAAAACAAAAAAGAGTGGAAATGGAGAGAAAAACAACAGAAAGCATTCAAGGAGTTAAAGGAGAAAATAACAAGTCAACTAGTTCTCGCTCTTCCAAAAAGAGAGGGAAATTTTTGAGTAAAAACTAATGCATTGGAATATGCAATAGGAGCAGTCTTATCATAGGAACAAGATGGCAAATAGAAACCTATCGTATTCTTATCAAGAACAATACAACAGGCAGAACAAAACTATGAGATATATAACAAAGAATTACTCACAGTAGTAGAAGCTATTACAAAATAGAGACAATACTTATTGGACACTCTAGAAACATTCAAAATCTGGACAGATCATGAAAATCTCAAGTATTTCAGAGAACTATGCAAACTTAATGAACAACAAGCAAGATGATATTTGAAATTACAAGACTATGATTTTGTACTATGACATATTCCTGGGAAGACAAACATGAAAGCCAATGTTTTATCAAGAAAGGATCACATTGACACCATGGAAGATAATAAAGATATACAGATACTCAAAGATGAAATATGGATGAGAAGACAAATCACAGCAGAAGTTAAGATGATAAGAAAAAACCAGATAGTAGAAGAAACCACTATATTGGAAGAAATATGAAGGAATAGAACAAGAGAACAGGAAGTGCACAAGGAACTAGAAAAGAAAGATGAACAAGCATGGGAAGAGAATGGATTAGTCTATATAGATGGGAGAATTTACATACCAAACAACCAGAAGATCAAGGAAAAAATACTTCAAGAAAACCATGAACCAGTGGACATAGGACATCCAGAACAACAATGAATGATGGATCTAATCAAAAGAAACTACTGGTAGCTAGGAATCAAGAAAGATATTAAGAAATACATTCAAGAATGTTTCAAATGTCAGCAAAACAAAGTACAACACATGAAGAAGGCAGGAGAATTACATTCTTTAACAACACCAGAAGGCTCATGGAAAGAAATCAGTATTGATATCATTGGTCCATTACCAAAATCTAATGAAAAGGATGCAATTGTAGTGATTGTGGACAGGTTTACAAAGATAATTCGACTTAAGACAACAACAACAAATATGTTATTGGAAGAAATTGCAAAAATTTACTGAGATGAAATATGGAAATTATATAGAATTCTAAGAACTATTCTCAGCGATAGAAGATCTCAATTCACATCAAGATTTATAGAAGATTTGACAAAGATATTAGGAACACAATGAATGCTATCAATAGCATATCACCCTTAAATGGATGGACAAATAGAGCAAATCAACCAAGAGATTGGTATCTTCTTAAGACACTACGTCAACTATCAGCAAGATAACTGGACAGAATGGCTAGCAACAGCAAAATTCCAATATAATAACAAGAAACACACAGCAACAGAATACACCTCATTTGAACTTAACTTTGAACAACATCCCTGGAAAGAGGACTTAACTATGCAAATGGAATTCCCAAAGCTGAAAGAATTCTTGATTGGTTTACAGAAAAGCTGGAAAGAGGCAACCAAAGCAATAGATAAGGCTAAAGAAATGATAAAGAGGTAGTTTGGCAAGAAGAGACGAGACCCACAAGAACTCAAGGAAGGAGACAATGTATGATTGGAAGCTAAAAACATCCATTTGAACAGACTATTGAAGAAGCTAGACCAAAAAAGATATAGACCTTTTGAAATTCTAAAGGCGATTGGTCAAGGAGCATTTCAACTCGAACTTCCAGAAAGATAGATGATACACAATGTGTTCAATGAAAACCTGTTAACACAATATAAAGAACCACAATATCAAGGTCAACATGTGAATCCAGCATCATTACCAGACATCATCAATGAAGAAGAAGAATATGAAGTAGAAGAAATCAGAAAGCACCAGAAGAAAGAAAGAGAAACTTAATACCTGGTATATTGGAAAGGATATGGAAATGAACATGATCAATAGATAGTGGAAATAGAGTTGCCTTATGCAAAAGGGGCAATTGAAGACTATTGGACAAGAATTTTGAGTCGAAATCTATAAAAGAGGGAGGTAAAACATGTTTTCAACAACAACTCAGAACTCAACTTTCAAAACCAACTTCCAAACAAAATATCTTACCAAACTGCACCTATGTCTCCTAATCCATACATCACCCAAAAACTTAACAATATAGACAAAGCCAAGGCATTGAAGGAAGAAAGGAGAGATTGAAGAAGAATGTACCACAAGATATTGAAAGGAATAGAGGCGATGATAAATGTACAAAGATGAATCAAGAATATAATAAAGATGGCAGAAAAGGCAAATATGATGATTGCAGAAATGGAAGGATCCATTCTAGAAGCCAGCATCAACAATTGACTTATAAATGCAACAAACATTGTAGAGATATCAGAAGACTTGAGGTACCTAGTTCAAAGCAATATAGACAGTTGAATTTTTCAAATCCAAAGAATGTTAGCCGATGAATTGGATGCCTACAAAAAAAAGGAAACAATTATGTGGATGATAATATTCAAGAAATATAATATTTATACAAGGAAGAAGTAGAAAAGAAAGAAGAAGGAAGGATCAAAGAAGAAGAAGTAATCTTAATCAAGCCCTATGAGGTTTCTGAATCCACATCAACATCATGATCAGCTCAGACCAGTTTTATAATGGATAAAGTCGAAAACCTCTTCAAGTATATGAAGTTTGTTTGAACTTCCACTTAAACAAGAATTTTCAGACCACCACCACATTATCAATCTCTTAAATCTAGAGGTGAACAAGATCTCGAATTCTTTAAAGAAGTTGCAACCACTCTAGTAGACAAGAAACATAATACCGAAATAGTAAGAAATGGCTATCAAATTGCCATGTTATAGAGAGATCTACCTCACAGACCATATTTCATTGCAGTCAATAACAGGGGACAAGTAATCATCAGTTCTAACAAGAAAACAGTAGCAATTTATGTGGTAGGAGAATTGGAAGTTCTAATTTAATTCATGAGAACATGAACACTAAAACAGAAGTATTGTGGAGAAGAGCAAAGGGTAATGATGACATGATCAGCTATGCCATAGTAGTCTCAGTCAGTACTTCATATAGTAAGTGTTATATCCTTACTTCTACTTCATGTATTATGACTTGTTTGTATCGTGTACTTCGAATATTTTCCTTATAGGCTTTTATTATATATAGAGTAGATACTGTATTGTATCTTTATGCTTTACCAATTGCATTTACTCTTACCTCTTTCTCAAGTCTTTGTCTTAGTTGCAACCTGAGCCAAGTTTAAGATTGTAACACATTCATATTGATGATAAGGAAATCATTATTTCTACTAACAACATTACTTCTCCCTCAGATTTACAGGAAATCAAGAAATGCATCAAGAACTCTCTTCTTAGCAATGATGATCAAATATCCTTTCCTTGACTCCCCCAATCGAAATCCTACCTCAAGATTGTAAGAATTTCATTCTTAAATGAACAATCAAATACTTGCATCTCACATAAGGATATTGAAAATATTCTCAAGAAAAACCATATTTTTAATAATATTGTCCTTGTCTCAAGGCCAAAAGTTATCAAAGTCTCTCTGAAATCAGATATAGTTATCATTTGGATTGATATATGGGACACTTAAAGCGGTTCCAAGGCCAAAACTATTATCAATTGATGATTCAATATTGGAAGTTTTATTGTTACGGTATATAGTGCCAATATAAACCCAGGTGTTCCATAGTGTAAGAACTGTTGGAAGTAGGGTTATACAGCAGGTGTTTGTTCTATTCAGGGGGCCAAATGTGTCAAGTACAACAGATCTCACCAAACAATCCACCACTAGCATTATACATGGTGCTACAAATCTAATGAAAAAACTAATCTTCTTAGATTAGAAACAAAGAAAAGTAACCTTTGCCCCTATACATTCAGGTGTCTGAACTGCAAAGGCAATCATCAAGCCAATTCAAATAACTGCCTATTCTGAAAGCACAGGTTCAACAAGAAATGGCACATCAAAGAATATGCTAAGATTCAGGATAACTGGAAAAACTTGACTCATTCAGCTGTGAATGGTAATGTAATATAATTGTGAAAGACTTAAAGTTCTTCTCTCAAAATGTTTGCAAGAACAACTTCATTATCAACACTATACTCAAAGTCAATCACAATTTCAATGTTATTTTCATTCAAGAACTGTCTTGGACAACTATTAGATTTATCCTCTGCTCTGAGAACTGTGAAGGTATTCCTTTGGTAGGAGTTCCCAACCACCCAAACTAGCTTATTTTTGCTAGAGAATCTAATTCAGAAAATGACTCTTCAAGAGTCATCATATATGTTAACATCAGACTCTTATCTCTTTGTTTTTCTCTTTGAAAAGACATTATTAATCACAAGAACATTCTGCTTGTTTCTTTATGAATGCAAGTTACCAGCCATTAAAGTTATTAAATACAATGACTAACTGTGTCTAACCATTGACAACCTATGGAATGCCCTTTACTCTTTATTCAATACCACCCTCCATCATCATGTTGACATCAACATCCTCAATGAAGTTGATGACAAACTACCCTCCTCATAGAACTCATTTTCCAAAAAAAAGCTTACAAGAACCATCACTAACTGCAACAACTCCTCCACACTAGGACTGGACAAGCTGTTGTGGAGCCACTTCAAAACCATACTCAAAGACAATAGATGTTTAAGCAATATCATCAGAATTGCTAATGCTTGTATTGATCTAGGGTATTGGTCTTCTCACTTCAAAAGATTTACAACAATAGCTATCCCCAAGCCTAACAAGCAATCATATGATTCCCCTAAATCATTCAGGCCAATTGTCTTACTCAATATACTGGGCAAACTGATAGAAAAAGTTATCAGTGAAAGACTTCAATTCCTAACTACATCAAACAATTTCATTCATCCTAGTCAATTGGAGGGTTTGAAGTTCAAATCCACAATAGATGTGGATGTGGCCCTCATGCACATCATTTAGTCTAGCTGGGTCAAGAATCTGTCAACAAGCACTCTCGCTTTTGATATTATGCAGTTCTTCCCATTTCTAAACTATCACATCCTCACTCTCATTCTGAAGAAAGCAGAGTTAGCTAGTTGTGTTATCTCATTCTTTGCTAACTATTCTGTGAGCAGAAAAACAAATTACTCCTGGAACAATTTCACTTCCCCTATATTTGATGTTAATATTGGAGTTGGCCAAGATTCCATACTTTCTCCCATTCTATTAACTCTCTATCTTTCTCTGCTTCTCTACATCTTAGAAAAACATTTAAAAAATCTAAAAATTCCCATCTCTATCATTTCATTCATTGATGATGGCCTCTTTATTTCCCAGAGCAAATCATTTCACATTTCTAACTGCCACCTTTTTTTGTAGTTATAATGTTATTTCAAAGTTGCTTGAAAAGTTCAGTCTCATAGTAGAGCACTCCAAAACTAAAATATTTCATTTTAACAGATCTCAAGGTGTTTTTAATCCCCCTCCCCTTGACCTTTCCCCTATTGGTAGTACCATTCTACAACCCAAAAACACATGAAAATATTTGGGTTTCATATTCAACAGAAAGCTCTTATTTCACCAATATGTTGACTTTTACTCCAACAAAGCAATGTCCACAGTCAAATGCATGAAAATTCTTGGGAATTCAAACTAAGGTATTAATCTATTGTAAAAACACCTCCTCTATAGGATATGTGTTCTCCCTATTATTTTATATAGATTTCAGCTATGGTTTTACAATTGTGCTTCATGTTGTATCATCTGAAAATACTAGAGAAAATGCAAAGAAGAGCAGCTGTTTGGATATTGGAGGCCTTCAAAACATCTCCGTCACTCAGCATCAAAGCCATCACTGGTCTTATACCTATTAAGTCCCATCTCTAGAAACTTGGTGGAAGATTGCAATTACAAGCACACTCACTTTCCCCAAATCATCTTATCCAATTTCTTATAGAGTTGCCCCATGGCTTATCTATGACTCGATATTTTTCCTCATTCAACTTCCTCACTAGATATCAGCATTCAATTATCAAAAGCTACTTAGTGAATACAGACAACAGATATAATAGAATTTTTCCCTCTTTCACTCCTCTTTATTCCAAACTTTTTCCTGGTCATAGAATTATTGACATTTTTTCAGATTGGTTAGTATTTAATCTACATAGCAAACAGAATGGCGATAAATCTCACATTTAACAACTTAACAATATGATCATCGAAACATCTAACTTCCTCTTTACTACCATCATTGTCACAGATGCTAGCATTAAAAATGACATTGCTACATCTATATTGCATATGCATATCTTCAATAACTCTATTACCAAGATGGTCCATCATATGGTTCATGTCACTAGTACTGAAGTGGAACTCTTTGCTATTAGATGCAATATCAACTAAGTCTCAAATCAAGATGGCATATCCAAAATCATCATTGTCACTGACTCCATTCATGTTGTTAAGAAAATCTTTAACTTATCTCTTTATCCATTCCAAGTTCATTCAGTGACTATACTCACTGAACTTAAGAAATTTTTCTTACAACATTATGACAACTCTATTGAATTTTAGAAATACTCTAGCCATCTCAACTGGTCTCTCCACAAATCGGTCGACAAAGAAATAAAAGTCTTCAATCTATCTTTACTTTTCCCTTATAAAACATCTTGGAACTTCAGTAAGAAAAAAGAATGTGATAACATCTTAAACATTTGGAAAATGACTTTTCAAGCTTCAAACCTCAAGGGGAAGCAATTTCTTAACTTACTCAACAACAACAACAATATCATCGAACCTTTCTATGCTAAAGAAGGATTTTGGCTCAAAGTATTCAGTCATTCAAATTTTTTATGTGCATATGCTGTGAAAACAATTACCAATCATGCTCCAACTAGCAAGTATAAACTTAGATTTTTTCCTAAGGAAGAATTTAAATATCTATGTAGATCATATCTCATTAAATCAAGACATCACATTCTCTATAAGTGTGGTAGATTTAATGGATATTAGAATCTGAGAAGAGACTTCTTAGGTCATTTCATTATGTTCTTGGTAGCCAATTCAAATGTATTTGCATTTACTAACAATTTTTCTCTATCAGTTACAAATAGTCATAATATTTAGTTTTCCTTTTAGTCTAGTTTCAATTTGTTCTCTTGCCTTTTTTCTCTTTCTCCATTTACTTCTTCATGTCAGTCTATATTCTATGTATGTAGTTATAAAATAGCTACCACAGCCTGCTCTCATACTCCATGTAATAAATTGTTGATTCAAAAAAAAAAAGTAACAAGATCATATTATTACATATCAGTCACATCAAATAACATGGTCACAGGTTATGAGATGCATAGAAGGATGATATTATATAACATATACAATACATGTTGACTTTAAGGCTACTATATGGTGGTTTAGAGTAGAGTAGAAGTAACTAGTATAGATAAGATGAATTTAGTATATATAAGAAAGACTATTTAGTATAGAGTTCTCTATCGAGTTTTCTTATATAAACTCTATATAAAATTCTTTCTCTTGATTAACTTTAAGATCCTGAGTTTGTAACATCTAGTTAATTTCAGAATTGTAGCAAGCTAATTATAGTATTTTCAAAATTACATTCTATTTTTATTTATATACTAATTATATCAATCTCTGTTTTTAGTAATAAATATTTATTTTCACTATATATTCAATAAACTTTTCTTTATTAAAGAAATTATCTATATTTCTTATATATATAAGTTTTTTTTTTTCAATTTAAATTTCTATTTTCTTATAAATTTTGAACTTACCACTAGCTTTGTTATATTACTATTTAATAATGCTTCTACTATTACTCTCTTTTATATGTTAATCATCTCCAATCTAATTTTTACTATTATAATTATTAAAGCCTAGCTGAAAATTACTAAACTTTTCTTTCTATTTAAATTATCTTTGTTATTCAGAGATAATTTTTATATTCTACTTTTCTTTCTTATCTTATAATTCTTTAATTCTTATAATTTCTTGTCAAATGTCTAAAATTACTATAGTTATAATAATTTTTATTATAGTTTATATTTATTACATATAGATTATATCTTGGTATGAGCTCTACTTATTGTTATTACAAATATATAACAATTATATTTGTTTTCTTTACTTTTTTTATTAAAGCAAGCTTTATCAATACTTATTGTTGAAACTTCTGTTTTCTTGGCCAAACTTAAAACTGAAATAATTGTTATCTTTATATCTCTTTAGTATTTGTTGGTATATTTACTCTTAATATTTGAGCTCTTGTCTCTTTTTTATCTTTTAATCTTTTTTTTTCTTATCTGCTTTTTTTCTAATGCTTATCTAAGTTTAAACTCTTTTACCAAAGGTTTTCCTTTATATTTACTATTTTTTACTATCTTTCTAAACTCTTATACAAACTTTTCTATTATCTTATTTTTCTACTTTATTTTTTTAGTTTTACTATCTTGTTATCTCTACTACTAAATTCTTTCAAATCTAATAGAAACTTCTTTACTATTATATAGCTCAAATTTATAACTTAGCCACTTCTATATTTAATTTAGTGTTGGATTAGAAAATAACTATTACTTTTAGTTTTGCTTGAGCTATTAGTACTTATAAGATAGCTATTTGTTTATATTGTTATTGAGTTTCAAACTGATTAAATTGTATTAACTTATATTATAATAAAAAGATAGAGAATTAATTGGTATTAGTAATAATAATGGTGATGGTGATGTAACAAGTGAGAATGTATAAAGAAGTAAGATAAAGCTAATACTAGTTTTTCTTTTTAATTTATATTCTAAACTTGACTTAATCTCAGTAGATGCTAATAATATTTTTTTTGTCCATCTTATATTATCTACTAACTATCTAAACTACTAACTACTGTTCTAATCAAATCTAGTCATTATCTAAACTAGCTTGTTGTGGCAACCACTAGTTACAAAGACCAATAGAAATACAAGCAAGTAAAGCTCTTAGTAAGCTATTAAGTGGGGATTACAAGAGAACTCGACAAGGAGTCTCCACTGTATTGCTACTCTATTTATATAAGTTACACCTGGTCCATGCTACTAATAATTAAATTTGCCCTTATATTTATGCTTTCTCCTTATGTCTATTTCATATTTTACTCAAGACCACTATGGGTATACTATATGCTCTAATATTATCTTCCAGATCCTTCTACAATATTTTAGGCTTATAACATCACATCATGTGACATGTCATGTGACTGCAATGTCACATGCCTCTTCATCGTTCAAAAAAAAATTAAAAAGGAAAAAGAACACAAAATTAATATAAAATCAGAGAAATTAAATAAAAGAAAGAAAAAATTGTCAATGTCTAAAGTATTCCATAACATAGCTCCTGATGGACTTATAACTATCTTTATTTTATCCTAATCCTCATTGTTTAATCTGTTACAATAATACTATAGTTATTTAGTTAATTATAGTTGTAGATATTAATTGGTTAAGTGTATAGACTATGTGTTTGGACTATTCTACTATAGTATATATAATAGTAGTATAACAGTAGAATATCTTGCCTAAATATCATCTAGAGTTTCTGAATATTTATAACTCTTTAATATAAAACTAATTTCCTTATAGTTTTCTTATATGTATAGGTTATAAAAGAATAGCTAAACTTTTTCTATCTAGTTAGTATATTCTTTATGTTACAAACTTTATTTAACTTATATTTTTACAACTAGTAGACTAATTCTTATAAATTAAGTTGTACTAGAAAGCTTCAAATAAAGACTATTTATATATATATGAAATATACAAAAGTAACAACAGATTACTGAGATATTAGACTATTAGTAACTATAAGTTTTATTGACTATTATTTCAGAAATAACTAAATAAATTCTCATAATCAAACTTGTGTTAGAAAGTACTTATTAAACTATTTCTAATAATATTATATAAAGATTAGTATTTATAGAGATATAAACATATTAATATAGTAACATAATTAGTTATCTTTTAAAATTAGCTCAATATTTGCTATAATAAATAACAGTTGTATTATATATAAGTATACTGATTAGACTTTAAACTTAATAATATTGATTATTATTATTATTATTATTGAACATCTTAAACATAGAGTTTAGCTATTTTTCTTAATAAAAGAGTAATATTACTCTTTATTAAAGATAATGAGAGGGTAAAGTAAAATAATAAGAAAGCTTAGTATTTCTAATATTATGATTTAAACTCAAGTATAAGAATAAAAAAAGATTTTTATATTAGATTAATATAAGAGAACTTAGTAAAGTTTCAAGTATAAAGTGTTTATCTTATATTAGGCTAATAGTTTATATTATACTAAATCTAGCCTATTGGTAAGAATATATAGTAAAAATATTATATAATATCATCATTTTAGAATCTTTTATATCTAAAATTTAAATATTATAAATAAGTAAGTAGTTCATTTTGTAATATAATAACTTTGTCTTTAAATTTACTTTTTTTTAATATATAGTATATAAAATAATAACTATTATTCTTGTATTTAATAAATATCATTAATTTCAAACATAATATAAGTTTATTGATATCAATTTTATTAGAGAAAAATACATTACTTCTTTCTCTTTTACTACCATCTTAGAGAGATTTATTTATATTCTCAAAAGCATCTTCTATACTATATTATCAGAAGATGAAAATACAAAGTAATAATCTTCTTTTAAGTAAACAGATTGAAACAGAGGAAAGAGTTCTTTCATATGATTCAAATATGAAGGAGAATAATATACCAGCCAAGCAGACAACTGACAATAACTCTAAAATAGAAGCATAATATGAAATCAATAAAGCTTTAGCTCTAAACAACATATTTTCTTTATAAGATGAGAGTAAGGCTGTTAATAACACTAATACCTAGGAAAGAGATAGCATAGTGGAAGAGACCTCTGTCTATGTGTATTATGTCTACCTCAAACTTACTTGAGGTTATAGGTTCAATTTCTTAATAGTCCTTTGTGTTGGATAACTGCATAAAAAAGGTTAGGGTATTGATATTCTATATATAATTCCTCCTGTAGGCACAAATTGTCATCATGTCCTATATTATAAATTGTTGACTTAAAAAAAAATAACACTAATATATAGAAGTTTTATAAGATTCTGCTACCATATGATATCAATTAACTAATAAAACTTAATACTTGGAATAAAGAAGTATGCCCTCTTTTAATCTTTGGTTTAATAGAATTTTTAGAAATTAATACTAAGAATATGTTCACTTTGTTATTGCATATAGCTAATTATATTAGAAACAAAAAAAAATTAATAATGTACTCAAGCTCAATGGATTAGATGAAGTAGTCTGGAATTTTATTTTCTCCATTTATGAATTCAGATAAGACATATTATATACTAATAAGGATAAAAGAACTTTTAAGCAAGAAGTTTCAGCTAATTTCACTTTTAAAGTTTTTAAAGATAACTATTCTTCAAATAGTAACAAAACTAAGGACAATAAATCCAAGGATAAATTGGCTGAGGTTACTAAGCTCTCCTCTCCTATTTCTATGAGGTCTTCTAAAGAAGTATTAGAAAAATCAAAATTCTTCAACATAAAAAAGAGAAAAAATCAGTTCAAACTATCAAATCAATTAACAAGCCATTATATACTCAAGTATTAAATTCCAAGGTCAATAATATCTTGAAACTAAAAGAATATTACTCTAATCTACCAGCAAAAAAATTAAAAATATTCACAAAATTATAAACAATTTAGATAAATCTAAACATAAAATCTATATAACTACTAAAAGTCTATTGAGAAAGCAAATTATTGTTTTTATAAGTAATGAGAACAAATCCAAATTTATAGTATCTTCTAACAATAAAAATATATTATAATTGTTACTAACAAAGTTGCTTCATCTTTGGATTTACAAGTGATTGAAAACTATATTAAGAATGTAAATAATATCAGTTTAGAAGATATAGATATCCTCTGCCTTTCTTAATCTAAATCTTATTTGAAAATTATATTTTCAACAATATAATATTTTTATTAAAGCCTTATATTATTAAAGTCTTATCTAAGTCTAATATAGCTATTGTGTAGATAGACATTTGAAATGCTCAAAACAGTTATAAGGCTAAGAATTTAATTAACAAATACTTTAATATAGGAAGTTATATTATGACTATTTGAGATATGAAGATAAATTCTAGTATTTTCTAGTACAAGAATTGCTGAAAATAGAAACATACAACTTTCATTCATTTGTTAAGCTTAAGAATCAAAGTGCACCAAGTGTAATAAACCACATAAAACTAAATATCATCATCAATTTACATGATACTACAAAGATAACTTCAAGATAAATCTCTCTTAATATTATAAAATAAACTACTTACTTATTTGTGATATCTAAACCTTAGGTGCACTCTTAAAGGTTTAGGAATAATTCAGAAGTTCAATAATGATGATAATGATGATTCAGATCAATATAGATAATAAAAGATAAAGATTAATGAAAATTGATGTTATTAAGTCTGAAATCTAATTCTCAGACACAAAAGTATATATACAAAAGAGTAATAGTCCATATGTAAGCTGTTTCCATCATATGATCAAAACTCATATCTGATAGGAGCTCATTTGTTATAGCAGCTGTCAAGCTAATTTTAGAAGATAACTAATTATGTTACTATATTAATATGCTTGTATCTCTATCAATACTTATTGTTATGAGATATACCATATAACATTGGAAATAGTTTGATGAGTACTTTCTAACACAAGTTTGATTGTGTAAATCTATCTAACTATTCATAAGATATTAGCAAACAAAGCTTTTATAGTTACTGATGGCCTGATATCTCAGTTGTTTGTTGTTATTTTTGTACATCCCATATATATACAAATAGCCCTCATTTGGGGCTTTCCAGTGCAACTTAGTTTGTAAAAATTAGTTTACTGGTTGTAGAAATACAAGCTAAATGAAGTTTGTGATAACTTAGAGAATTCTATATAGATAGTAGAATATAATATCTCAAGTAAGATTGGAGATAAACATATAAAATAAAAAATAAAAATAAAAATAAAATCTTATGAAATAGAAAATTATAAACAAGAGAATTATTGCTCTTAAGATAAAGAGAATATTATAATTATTCTTATAGAGTCTTGTATAAAGTAAATTAAGCTTAGTAGTCTGAAGAATAAAATCCTAATCACTAGAAATTTATAAAGTAATTGTTCTTTAATAGTTAGTAAAAACTGATTTTTTTTATATCAATAATTTATTACATAGTGCATAAAGGCAGACCATGGTAGCTACTTCATAACTATATACAGTGGAAGTGGACTAACATGAAGATGGAGAAATAAAAGGAGAGAAGAAAAAGAATTGGAGAAAAACTAATCGACAATAAAAACAGAAAAAGAAAAAAATGAAGCCAAGTTATACTTAGCTAAATATATTAACTGTCTGTAAACACAAAAGTGTGAGGATTCATGATTAAGAACATAGTAAAATAATTCAAGGAATCTCTTCTTGAATTCCAGTACCCATTAAATCTCTTACACTCATAAAGAATATGCCTTCTAGATTTAATGGGATAAGAACAAGGACATTTGAAGTCTTTGTTGGGGAAGAATCTTAAACAGTATTCTCCAATAGGAGCATGGTTGGTGATGGCTCTCATAGCCCAAGTGCATAACAAATTGGAGTGGCCAAAGACTTGTAGTCATGGTCCTCTTTTGGTATATGCAGGTTCAATAGTGTCGAAGTTGTCATCTAATAAGTTGAGAAAGTGTTTTTCTTTTCCATCCAATGCTTGGAAGGTCATCTTCCATTGTTTGATGATGTTATCACTATCTGATTTCTTGCAATAATCCCAAGATATTTTACAGAGATATGAGGGAGTCAGGTTAAATGACTTGGAATCTTTGTTGACATCTTTATAAAATCTCCATTTAAGGTGACTAGGGCATTTCCAAAATTCAATGGAATTTTTGCGATCTTTGATAAAAAAGTTTCACAATTTGTTAAGAATGGCCACAGTGTGAGACTGAAATGGATGTGATTTGCTATCAAATATTTTCTTCATAGCATGGATGGAATCAGTAACAACAATAATTTTTGACATGTTTTCTTTAATGTAAGCTTGATTAATACTGCATCTAATTACAAACAGTTCCGCTTCCATGCTCTTTACGAATGCTATATGATGAACCATTTTGATGAGGGGTTGATTGGCTGAATGGACATACAATATAGATGTAGTGATATCATTCTTTATGCTAGCATCAGTTATGACGAAGGCTGTGAATGGGAAAGATGAGATTCAAAGGGTCATTTCATCAAGTTCTTGAACATGGATTGAGTCTTTTTTTAATAAATTAAAAGAAAAACAATCAGAAAAAATATTAGTTAAACAAAAACCAGGAGTAAATTCTTGATTAAGAGGAGAGAACAACGGAAAGAGGCCGTAAGCCTTGTTGTATGAGTCAATGAGATGTTCTTTGACAATATTCTTTTGTCAATTTGTAAGAGAGCTGACTGCATGAGGTTTAGGTTTTTAAGACATTATTCGAGGATATATAAAAACGGAGTGAGGTATAGAGCTGAAAGGATGGGAGAAAGAGCAGATCCTTGGCCTACTCTGACATTGACTTCAAAGGATAAGGAATGCAAATCATTCCAAATATAACTCATTTTCCTCCTGACTAGATAATTCTCGAAGAAAGAGAAGACTTTGGGATTGAGACCTGCCTTCTTGAGGATGAGAGAAAGGAGTTGGTGGTTAAAGGATGGGAAAAATTGCAAAATGTTGAATGCAAGAGTACTTGTCGTTTTGTCTTTGGCCCAGCCTGATCTAATGATATGAGTGAGAGCTACACCGGTATTCGTGGTAGATTTAAATTTTAGTCCACCTAATTGGCTTGGATGGATGAAATCATTACTTGCAACTGTAAATTGAATCTTCTCTGCAATAACTTTCTTGATGAGTTTCCCTAGGATATTCAAGAGGACTATAGGCTGAAACGCTTTTGGTTGATCGTATGACATCTTGTTGGGTTTAGATATGATTATTATGGATAAAAGCTTGAAGTAATTTGGCCAATATCCTAAATCAAAGCACGAATTAGTGATGTTAATGATGTTGTTGAGATAGTCATCTTGATTGACAATGGATTTAAGGTGATACCATATTTGTCAAGACCGTTGACAGTGGACTTCATTTATTTTTATTTTCTCCCTTTTGTTTTATTTTTTCTTTTCTTTTCTTTTCTATTTTCTATTTTTAGAACAACTCAGGTTAGGGGTTATCAGTCACGCTG